>VXBR01006631.1:181731-275610 GCA_013400215.1 Cisticola juncidis
GGGGACAACCCTGCCAGACACGGGGACAGCCCCCGGACACGGGCACAGCCCCGCCGGACAAGGGGACAGCCCCCGAACAGGGGGACAGCCCCGCTGGACACGGGGACAGAGCCCGGACACGGGGACAGCCCTGCTGGACACGGGGACAGAGCCCGGACACGGGGACAGCCCTGCTGGACACTGGGACAGCCCCCCGGAGAGAGGGACAGCCCCGCCAGACACTGGGATAGCTCCGCCGGACAGGGGGATAACCCTGCCGGACACGGGGACAGCCCTGCCGGATAAAGGGACAGGCCCGCCGGACACAGGGATAGCCCCACCAGGCACGGGACAGCCCCGCCGGACAGGGGGACAGCCCTTTTGGACAGGGCGACAGCCGTTCTGGACACGGGGACAGCCCCGCCGGGCTGCCCCGGCGCTGCAGCGCGGCTCGGGGTGACAACGCTGGCCCGGGCAGGTGCGGGACAGGCAGGCGGACACGGGCCCCGCACCGCACCCAGCTGTGGCTGGCTCCAGGCGGAGGATGTGGCGCTGGGGCACTCGCCAAGCTCTCCGTTAGCTCCTCCGGGTAACACAGCTGCCTCTACGATGGCATTCCACCTGTTGCATGTGGCAAGTAAAACACAGCATTGGACAGGTAACAGCCAGCTAGGAATCCTTTTTCTGTTGGTTTGTTGGGGGGAGTTGTAATTATAGCAAAAAACCAACCATATTAAAACAAACAAACAAAAAACCATAACTGTCTCAGATTCTTTAAGGCTTATTCTGTGGGCTGATTTGGAAAACAAAAATTGAAAAGACAGATAAACCATCTGAACCATGGAAGGGACCTTAAAGATCATCTAGTTCCAATCCCCTCACCACAGGCAAGGGAACACCCACCACCAGACCAGATTGTTCAAAGCCATATCCAACCCAGCTGTGAGCACTTCCAGGGATGGGGCAAGATAAAGGAGAAGCAAGCTCATTTTTATTGATTGTTTTTCACTATTTTACTAATAATTTGTATACAAAGTACTTTCCATGGAAAACATTAACAGTGAAATACAGGAATACTGAACACAGGACTGGACTGCCATCTCATACCACTAACAGCCACTGGCCTGTCTGCAACAGTCTGCAGTACTGGCATTGTCACATCCAGTGTATTCATGGTTAAGCATTTACTCTTTACATCCCTTAAAACTTTAGCATCTAAGAAGAAGCTTACAATGGAAAAACAGCACCTCTATTGCAGCAAAAAAAAAAAAAGAGCAGGGGAACAATTGCAACAAATTTAATCCTGCCTGGTAGAGTACTGTCCCCTTCATCGCTGAAATCAATTACTTCCAAGGGCTCGGTTTTCTTTCTTTCCTTAGATAAGATTAAAAAAAAATTCATTGTGTTATGTGAGAACTGGCAGCAAGTTCCAAGTCCCCCAGGTATACTTGCATTATAATGGGTGTTGTCATTACTGAAAACAGTGGAATGAACTGAGAGTAATGGCACTAACAGATAGGCTATAGGTACCTTTTTTTGTACAGTGGATGGATAAAGTCTTACGGCACAATGTTCACATGTCACTAGTTTGTATTTTTACTCAGGATTGGGCTCCCTGAAGCTGCTTAAACTTTTCTTCTCTCAAAATATCTGTGTTTCAACACTCTATCCTAAATATTGAATTCATTTCAGTACTGCAGGCAGTTTTTCCTTCGGAATCTTTGCTTTTATTTTGTGCAAACTTTCTCCTTATGTTCTTTTTTTTCTCTCTCATTCAGTCTTTGTTCCAAACAAGGCTAAATTTCTTCTCCCTCTAAGCCATTTTAGCAAGGCTGTAAGGAAAGTAGGTCCAGCTTTCCTTCAACGTGGAATTAAAATAAACTAATTTATCAGCATCAGAAACATAACATCGATGAATTTACCAGCATCAGGAACATAACAGTCAATGTTGTATGCCTTTACCCAAAAGGTGGACACAAGTTGTATTTGGGTATGTGCAACATACCCAAAGGACACACCTGAAAGAATGCACTGCTTTTAATCAATAGCTTTCAGTTATATTGGCCTGCTGAAAGTTTAAAAATTAAAACACTTTTAAAAAGACTTTTTAAAAGGTACTTTTGGGACAGTTCCACTTAGGGCTGAAAGCAAAAAAGTGGAAAGCAGTGCTTGTGGTGGCAGTGCTGCAAAGCTGGCAGCTGCCACTGCCCTGCAAACTGGAACCCCGTGGCTGGCAGTGACGAGACAAACACACATGTCAGGGATCTGCCTCCTCAAGGACCAGCAAACTGCACAGTATTTCCCAGAGGTGGAGGTGTACTGAACCTATGGCTAATTATGGGTCTTATTCCAAGACACAGCAGAGAAATACAGAAGGAATGAAGAATTAGTATGATGGCTACAGTTGTACAGGTAGATGCCAAAGCACAGTAAGAATGATAATCTCCAGGGAAGGCAGGGGTTTTGAAAGAAAGCTGTGACTAAACTTGTGTTTCTCAAGTGCTGTGAACCAACTATGATAATGTCTTTTTATTTCCTCCTTTTTGATATAACTGTTGGTAATCTAATATGCAGTTTAATGCACCTTCCCTCATTAAGTCATTGCTTTTGAGAAAGGTTTTCAGAAAACATTATAACATTTCTCCTGTAGGAAAACAGAGCTATCTCTTATCTTCACCTTATTACCTGCTTAAAAATGGACTTGGCTCAATGACAGGTAGGGTTACAAACTGCTTGACATTATTTCTCACTCCAAGTACCTTGCCAAAAACAGTGATGTGGGGTGTTGTTTTATTTTTTGCCCTCCATAAAAGACCAGAAAAAAAAGTGATCTTCATTTACCTATGCAGTTCTATCAAAACATGACAGGAAGAATGAAGCTAACCATTGAAAGTATTGACACCTTATTTTTATCTCCTCTTCTCTACAGAAGCCCCCATATATTGTAGAATTAAGCTTTTAAAAAGCATACAAGTAGGAATATAGGAAATAGGAATGGGAGCAGAGATATTAAATCATAAATTACATGCTACATAGGTATTTTTTACACAAGATCATGAAGGCTTGTTTTTCTTACTGGTAACTGCAAATTAAAGGTTTCAGTCTTAAAGTATTATAAATGCTGTCTCCTTTCCATCAAAGCATTTTGCAGCATTACATTTTACTGTGTGAGTAAATATATTAAATTAAAGTTGCTGGTTATATTTTCAGCTAGGAACATTCCTAAATGGTCACTTCTCATCTTGAGATGGAGCAATAAACCACAACACAATGACTCCATTTACTTTACTGTGACTTAGATCCTTGATACCATTAATCTCAACTGCTATTGCTTAATGCTATGTATCATGAAATGTTAATGTTAAAAAAAGACCCAATCCATTTAGACTGAAAAGTGATGAGTTAGTCTACAGATGGAGTCCCAGTAAAACACTTACACTTCATTTTCTGACACTCTTATGTTCATTTGGATGCTGGTAAGCCACTCCTGGATGTTCACCATGGCTTCCAGGAGGACAATCATGACCCTCTGACATTCCCCACCACCCCTCAAAAATAGTTTATGGGAGTCTGGCCTGCAGAAATCAAAATCCATTGGATTTTGTTTAAAACATAAAACATTAGTGATCAGAGCTAAACTTGATGCCTTTGGATAAAGCAATGGGGGCTGCACATGTGCAATACCAGATTTGGGAAACACTACCATTAGCAGGGAAAGTTAATGATACAGTTAATTGGCAGAGCTGGGTGAAGAAGTCAACACACTGCGAGAGAAACACGAAATAGAATAATACCAGTGGGAATTCCATGCCATATATAAAGTTTGAGAACAAAACCTCTAGTAGAGGATACAATTTCTTGATTTTGACCGGAAAAACTTAAATAATGGTTTCTTTTAACAGTAAAAATCATGATGTAAACCAAGAGCAATCTAATGATTGCTTTAAAAGTGATCCCCTCCAACCCATTACAAAAATGAATAGGCATACTTTTGCCTATTTTTAATAAGAACACCTTTGAATAAATATTCCAACAGTCAATAACATCATTAAAATATGTATTTCATGTAAATATTTAAAAGAAGATCATAGTTTTTTAATCTTAAAAGGGGAAAACCCACTCTTTATTTCCAAAGAAGAAAAGTGGCCAGAAAATCTTGATGTATCATAAATTCAAATACTTTATTACTTAGAAGCTAGCTGTTACTACACTGTAGTCTCCCTTTTTCTCACTCTCAAATTTATTACTCCCAATATAAATTAAGAGAATGAACTAAGACTTTTTTTTTCATTAAATGAAACCTAGTAAATCTTCCAGCTCATCAAATCACTGAGGAAACCAGAAAAAAGATACAAACTTGTCTCTTCTAATTTAACACTTTTTCTTAGTCATTGTTTAATGAATCTGAAAAAAGTGACAAAATGTTATGATCCATTCAGTCACTCTAAATGTTAGGGCCAACACTTTGCAACTTTCCCTACAGGCATCAAGCCAGCATGACTTCCATTGTTTTCCCAGATTAAACACAGCTAAAAAAAGATCACAGCAGTCTAACATCACAGTGCCTTATTTCTACCTTTTCACAACTTTTATCTAAGTTTACATCCTGAACTGTGTCCAATGTTTTTCAGCTGTCACAATACAAGGAGCTGCCCCAGTTGAGTCTTGGTGATGCTTATGTCATGTCAAAAGATGTCATAAGCTTCCTGTGCCACACAGGAAGCCACAGTTACTGATCTGCCCCTAAACTAGCAGCTCAGACCCATGGCAGCAGGCAAGCAATAATTCCATGGAAGTTCTAGCTCATGCAAATTGTCTCCCATGGTGTGAGCAGGGCTGGGCATGACATAGTCATGTAGCAGAAGTTCTGTCTCTTCACACTGGGTGCATAGTTAGATGGCAATACATAAATCCCCTGCTTCTACAGAACTGATTGAAATAGAAAAAAATTATGCACATAAACAGGCTTTTCAAAGACTGACAGAAAAGCCCTTACATACCAACTGAGATGTAGTTCCAGTTGAAAAGTATACCTGAAGATCTGGATAATATCATAACATCACTCCAGTTTCGGGTTGCTATAAATGTCAGAAGCAGCACAAAATCTGTCAGTATATCACTTATTCTTTATAACCTTCTGAATATTATATGAGCATTCTGGAGCCCTTAAAATGGAATTATGTTTCAAGTTTATCCTTTTCCACGCAGTGAAAATATGGCTCCCTGAATCTGGTAGTGTGTATTTCTGGAAACTATAACACAAACTGTGATCATGAACGGTGTCATTAGAAGAAAGAAATCTTCTCATCACATACCATTCTGATAATTCCATCTTTGCCACAGGTCCTTAAACCTCAGTAGAAGGAAAAAAAAACTTCAAAGATATCCAATACCTTAAAAATGTCAGACAACTGTATTTTAAAGCCCTCTGTGGAAACTGAAGATGAAAAATACTTGGCTGTTGTAATTCCAGAGTTGCAGCTCAACTGTTTCTTGTGATTCGTTTGTGCTACTTCTCTATTAGCAAGGAATATTCTCCTAAGAAACTTAATGATTTTTCAAGTGTCTGAACTTGAGAGAACATACTGATCGTTTTCCAAACTAGAAAAATTCCTAGACTTCCCAATTCACATAGAATTACAGGAGAGTTACCAATTGTCACTTGTAAAACCCTTACTCATCTTCCACAATGAAGAACTAATGTGGGCAGCTTGATTTTGATTTTTGAGATAGTCACAGCTTATCAAGCGATGGTGCTTGATGGTGCTTGATTTGATTTCTGAGAATAACACAGGGCCACAAGGAGCTCAGTGCCACACATGGCTGTGGGACACCACAGGTGGCAGCAGGCCTCCAGCAGCTCATTTCACCAGGGTTCATCCTGCCTGCTGGTACACATGACCCACACCCCCAGCACATTTCTGTTATTCTGCCAAGGTGTAAGCGTGTGAGTTAACACTCCTGCCACAAGTAGTTTCATTGAAAGATTCCTAGACATGTCAGTCCTGCAGATTTTTAACCTGGGTATCACCTCTTACTCATCTCTCCCTTTCTACTTTAAAGTCTGGTGTATACTTAATGCCTTCAGAGCAACAGCTCTAAGAATCAGTGTTTCTTCCCTGTCCAGTAACTAAATCTTTAATGCAGACTTCATGGGTTTTCTCCTCAGCTATTGTGACCTCTCTGTCTTTGTCAAGTGCTGTCTTGCTCCTCTTTATCCACTCAGGATACTGCCACAAAATTAATTTTTCTTCCTTCCCATCCAACTATTTCAGTCTTCCCCTACATTTCTAAGGGATCCACTTCATCACATGCAAAATATCTGCTGTCACCTTCAAGGCCAGTGCTTACACTCTACTGCCACACCTAGTCACTGCTGACTTTTAGAAAATATTGAGCTGTTAAACCAATAATTGAGCTGTTAACCAAGCAATCATTTTAGCCTTACTTATTCATAAATTAGACTTTATTCATAAGAAATGTTGCTGGCTTTAATACAGCCCCTTAATATTCTGAAATATTATTATAACTATATTTGGATGCTCACATTTTTGAAGCCACAGCTATGGACAGAGGGTGATAAATTCATGTGACAGTGTGGTAAAATTTTCATCCAGATAGCAAAGGGAGAAGACACATCTTAAATAATAGGAATAACATTGATAATTAGAAATACATTCTGTGGTTTGCTACCTCTTTTGCTACAGATTATTGAAAAACTGTCAGGCTTTCCACAGACTTTAGCTGTGAACATTGTATTAAGTTGACTTTATCACAAATATGATTAGGAAATTTCTCTGTAGCCTCAAAAGAAAAAAAACTGACAGAAGAGTTCCTCCAGTTCAGCTGATGCAGCATGTGGATGCTCTCCAGACTTTTCCTCCTAATCCCTTGTTGGTTCATTAGCAGCTCACTGCAGACAAGAGACTTATGCCAATCAACAGTAAAAGTCCCAGGAAAGCCTAGCTCATATGCCCATGGAAAACAACTTGAGAGTTTGGAGAAAGAGAGCATTTTTCATAGTTCTGCTTTAAAAAACCCAGAGAACCACAAAACAAGACAGAACCAACAAGCTAGGGAAATCTGAAGCCAATGTCTATAGAACCCTTCAGCCTAACTTAAGCCCTAGAGTGCTGTTAGTCCAAAGAGCAAGCTCCTACTTTGCCCAGAAGTTTTTATTAAGACAAATGACAGAACAAAAGAGTGACACATTCTCTTTTTTTGTTTGTTCTTCAGACTGGTTATACAAAGCCAACCAACATATATTAAATAAATAAGGCAAAATGACAGATACACTCAGTTTCCCATTCTGCCCTATTACCTACTTGGAGCACTATGAAGGAGCCCAACAAGTTTCTTCCTAACAATCTGACAGTCATTAAATTTCTTCCCTGCAGATCTCTACCATGTATAAATCTGATACAGAGAAATCCATGTGCCTAAGCAAAGTTCATTTTAGTTTCAGTCTCAATTTTGCTAGCAGTTTTTTTTTGGTCTGGCAGGAGGGTGATGTTAAGTCATCTTATTACAGAGACTGATGAACGGTGCATTAGGGTGCCTGAAGAATCATGGAGATTGCACTGTTTTTCTCATGGTCAAAAAAAAAAAAAAACCTTAAAAATAACTATACCAACCATATATATGTACTAGTATTCTTTACCTTATTGACGGCCCATGACTATTCATGATTGTTTTAAGCCATCTGATCAGGATAGATGTTTGGCCTTTTTATTAACAGCTATACAGAAATGCTCACTTGAGTGAGCATTCTCAGCAGACACTCCAAACTACACCAGTTGCATGTGTGGTCTTTACAGCACACATTTGAAGAACATTAGTGCAACAATCCAGAAAGACATAAAGCACTGACATTTTCTAATTAAATGAACAGAAGATTTCTGTGCACCAGCACTTAGAGACTTTCAATATTGCTAAACTCAGCAGAAATATTCTTAAATTAATAGGCAGGGAATTCTTCTTGTTATTTAAATTGTTTCTCTCTTGCCTGTCTTTATGCAATATGAATGCCTCTATCACCACTTCATTATTGCACTACTTGGTTTCCAGGGAATATTTTTCTTTATAAAGTGGTCATTTGCATATAAAAATATGTATTATTACAGATTCGTAATTCTATTGGCTCTTTAGTCCTCATTTCTTTATTCCTCTATGCTGTTTGAAAGTTACTTTTATTTAAATTCATATTTGCTGCACTGGAAAGATTAGGTCTTGATTTAAGGGTTCTCCACTTCAGTCTGTAAGGTGAATGTGTTTATGTGTGAGCTGGTTAACCTTCCAAAATGGTGTGAAAATTTCTGGAGCAAAGACAGACCCACTGGAGACACAAAAACAAAGACATTGAAATTTATTTACATATTAATTTTTAAATGCATCAAGAGATCTTTGCTCTTTCATTTTCATCTCTTACAAGAATTTCTATAAAAGGCCAGGTAATACTTCCTTTGTTTTTATATTCACTAGCAATATATCATGAAGAGAGCTTGAAATGTTCCAGGGAGTTCAGAAATGTAAACCAGTATGAAATACAGTATGTAATGCACCTCATTTGTCAAAACAAATAAAAAATAAATAGGACACATGCAAAGCTTCACTACAGTTAGGTTTTTTTTCTTTTGCTTTCTCTGAATACCTCATGGGTTATTTGTTAGATGGGCAATCCCCACTGAGTAAAAAAGCCCACATTTCCTTCTCATCTGTTGAAAATATAAAAGGGCTTACTCAAATAGCAAGGTTGGGCACCTCAAGGAAAGGCATCAGAGGATGCACGAGGTGCATGATGGCCCAGTAAAAATCCTTCATGCAGCTGAATATCAATTTACAGGACAGAGAAAAGATTAATTTCCACAGGCTGTCAGATGATTAAAATATTCTGCAGAGTAAAACAAACAAACAAAATTGATGGCTTCCCTTCACATGGAAGATTTAAAAATGTAATTGAAACAAGTAGACTCTGTCTGTTCTCTGTCTGGAAAAGTACTTATGCTAAAATTGTGCTAGATAGGGTAAAACAAAACCATTTAAAGACTTCAAGACCAATATTTTGAGATCATCTGTGAAACCACTAAAGTCTAAAACTAAACAGTAGTAAAGGAAGAGCAGTATGGAAGAAAAAAAAGAGATTCTGAAACACTTTCTTTTGCTAAAGCTAGGAACAGGACAAAATTGAAATGGCATCCTAAGATTGCAACATAGAAATTAATTTTAGAATGTAAATTAAATTCACCCATGAATATAGACCTATCAGAGGACAGGAGAACTGTGAAATGAAATATATACATACAACATGGTAGTGGCTGGGGGTAATAGACATACATGTGTTATACTCCCTTTGCATTATCTGTATGCTCCTCCTTTGTAGCTTCAGGTTGTTTTTCTTCCCTCTGAGAACTATCCCTCTGACTTCCTTGTAGTGTTTTGCATCAGAAGAGAAAACCTGAGCTCCATATTCAGAGCAAACAGCAGGGTCTGGCAAAGGAAACCCTTGGGAGCAGAGGTGCTTGTCAGTAGAGAACTTTTCCACAGAAATGCAGAGCAGCAACACTGATGGCTGGAGGCAGAGCCCACAACTTCTTTTCAGTCATGCTACATATGAGGAAGGCAGACTATGGAAAGATGGCAAGATGAGTTTGTTTCTGTTTCCCAGTATCCACCTGCCCCACAATGCAGGCTACACGACTTCCTCAGGGAAAATGGAAACCCACAGTATCCAACTCAGTGTATTCCACTTCCCAGGAATAGAACCAGGCTCAGGATTTTTCCCATGGTTTTACCTCTAGAAATGTTACAAAGCTAAAGACACGACTTTTTGGTGCCTGTTTTGAAATCTATCTGACACGGCCTGTGTACTCAATGTATTTAATTGCTGGCAGAGTTTCAGGTCTCCAGTTTTGGGGCAGTATTTTCATCTCATTACTTGCAGAACTTTTCATTTAAGTATAATTTTTCTTGATGTTCTCTGGTTTTTATTTTGTATCTTTGCACTATTTCCTGCTGCCGTTTCCAGTCATTAACAGTTTGTGTAATTCCACAGCTTTCTCTTGAACAAAGTTCTCACTGCTGTCCTTTGTCTCCAGCACTAATAATTTGAAACGTGAACATCAGATTACAAGGAGTAAGTTTGTTTTTTCCCGGTTCTATTCTGAACTGTTACTACATTAGAGACTGCATTGCAGTTGAGCCACAGCATTTTGACAATCCAGTTGTGTATCAAATGAGTGATCCTTATCCATGTCACCATGTAGCCATTTAAACCCCCTCTTCCCATCTCACATCTCATTGTGAAAGTCAAATATCCGTGTAATCTTCTATACTGCCAAACTATGGGTGGATCAGAAATACTGGTACAGTAAAACACAGCATCTTCTTTGGATTTATGAAATACAGAACCATACATTTACTCCTCAGTGAATGACATGCTGGCATGAAATGCACGTGATGCTCTGCCCATTCAGTACTGGATTCTGTTCTACTGCCTGTGCTCCACTGGAGTTCCATGTGTCATCCTCAACACATGACTTGGGACACCCTGGCAAACATCTTTGCTGTGCCTTCCCACCATCAGCTATTTTAAGAATTCTGTCATTTCTACATAGGGACATATAATACGGTGGTTTTGACTACTGGAAAAACTGAGCTTCCAGCAGAGTTTTTTTCACAGATCCATGTATCCTTTGAGATTTTTTCCTTCCTAGGTGGTCTTACAACATGCTAGTTAAGACTAGAAAGCACAGGACAAAACACTTCTAACAAGAAAGCCCAGGATGTACATTTTTGTTTAATAATAGATTTAATCAATCTGCCAACCTCTGTAAACATAATGAAGTAACTTGTCTGATAAATGGAGGGAAAATACCAAAGTAGTGTTTGATTAAATATTCAGAAAGAATCCAAAACTACTTTTAAAACTATATTATAGTCCTTATAACTGCTAAGCTGTGAAACATAGATACAAAAGTCTGTGGAGTCTTTGACTATGAGCTAAATATTTATATTTAGCCCCTTCTAACAATATAAAGTTTGTGATGTCAGAGTAATGCTGATCCTTCTCCTCAATGAGACATTAATTAGTGTACTTAATAGCTGCTTAATATTAGTGACTTTCAAAAGTCATCACTATTAGGCATTTTGCAACTTGTCATTAAAAAAATAAATGAAATGGACAGCAAAGGAACAAAACTTTTGTCATATTACAACCCAATAATTACCAAAGCATGAAAACTTTTGAGATAGGCCTACAACTAAAGATGTTCTGCAGACAGGGAAGGTGTAATAGGTACCCTAAAATGCCACTGCACTCTATGCCTGTCTGTGCTCAAAACTGTTATTGTGTCTTTATGACTCTGGCCAAGGGAGTGGTCCCGTAGGTGCTCTGAAGTCTGCTCAGGCAGGCAGCTCTTGCCCCTCTGCCAGGAGCTTTTACCTGCCTGGGCGCTTGGTGTTGGCTTAGGCAGAGCTCCCTGGCCACACAGCTTGGCTCCTGTGTTCTTGCTACAGGGCCAAGGCAGTGCAGGCAGAGGCTTTTCCCTTCTGGGTTCTCTTTTAGTTGGTTTCTTCTCACTTGGAGAGACTGCAGACCTCGGTCTATACAAGACAGCAATAACAATCCCTCCTGTATTTGCCTTTGATATAGAAGACTTAAAATATAGCTAGCAAAAAATAAAAAATGTTCTGAGGGAAGCATCAACAAAAAAAAAAAAAATTCAAAGTTTATTTCAGGGAATGGAGATCAGTTGTAAATTTTAAGGGATCTCAGAAATACATCTTGTCCAGTCCCTTAAAATAGGGATTTTTAAATTAAAAAAAAAAAAAAGCACACACCCTTAAACTCTAATACTTTATCACTCTCTAGGAGTTGAACTCAACCCCAACCTAGTGTTTTCCTCAATACTTTTTCTTCTATTTGATTCAACTTAATTCTTGTCTATTCATACATCTCTGTAAACCAGTTCCTCACAGAAGCAGAACTGGGGTAAAAATTTTTAACTGAAGCTACAAGAATTCTTTGAAGCAGTCACTTAATTTTCATATTTTCATATTATCCTATTTATGATGCTCTGGTAAATTTATATACATATATATATATATTTGTTTGTTTGTTTGTTTGTTTTAATAGAAAACTGAATATCTACAATGTTCTTGCCATTCTTAAAATAGTTTTTCAAAAATGGAAAACATGAAGGGCTTGGGAAATGCATTTTCCTAACATAAAATACAGAGTTTCAGAACCATCCAGAATGAATTCTAAATTATTCCACAGTAGTGGGAAACTTAACTTTCGTTAACACTACTATTGACTGCTTTGTGTTTATAATGTACATTTTCTTCATTTCAGTAAAAACCTTCCCTAGGCATTAACTGTGTTCTTACATACATTCAATAAGTCATCTCAGGTGTATGATATCCTAAATGATAAATGTTAATAAAATAAAACAAAACATCTAACCTTTAGATTTAAGTGAAATATGATTGAACTGAAAAATCTGATGGGCATATGATTTCTATTTAATTGGGAAACCATTGAATACCACTTTTTCTATAAAGTCATTTGGTCCCTCAAATTCAGGGTGATGAGCTTCAGCCAGAAAAATCACCCGAGGTGTACAGTGTTCAGTGGAAGTCAGCATACATCCCAGATTCATATGAATGCACACTATGGTCATATCCACTGAAATAAAAGAAAAAGAGCAGTGTCTGGAGACTCACAGTCTGTTTGTCCATTGCACTGGGAAAGAAAGTCCTGCCAGAAACCTTGCAAATACCAAGATTGTCTGCACAATGGTATTTTTTTTCAAGCACTGCACTAACTGAAAGACAAATGAAATTAGATGTAGCCACAGAGTTCCTGACTTGCTAAAACAATTATGTTTTTTTAATAAATATAAATTTATATTGATAACTCAAGATAAGCCAGTGCTAGCTGCACGAAACAAATTTAGCATTGATATGCCAGTTTTGGCTGCACAGTCAACTTATTCTGTAATAAATGTTTAATATAAGATCAATTTCATGGAATTTTGATCAGAAATACATATTTCTGATCTGATGAACTCTTTTGGAGAAATTCTTTATCCCAGCAGATAAACCTGCTTTGTACAGAGAGAGCTGCTGCCAAATATTCAAGATTTAAATTATTCTGTTCTTGAGTGTGTTGGTCCTTTGGCAGAGATGAGCCCTAAATAAGTGTCTCGTTGCATGTTAACAGTTCATGTGGCTGGCTTTCAATTCTGTGTAATTTACTGAACACTAGAGAGCTTTATTACAAGGTTCAGGATAAATTAAATGAAAATCAAGTACAAATGAAGCATGGGTCAGCCATGAGCAGAATTCAATGACACTGGAAAGCAGGATAGCATCTGTTACAGGATCCAACAAGACAGATGGATTTCCAGTGCATCTGTTTGTAGAAAATAAAATGGTTTGGCTGAGGTTTGGCTGTGTCTTGTTTGAAAATAAGAAAATGTCCTAATAAATTGGGCTAAGACTCATCTGGACACACTTTTCATTCTGCCTTAGTGTAGACACAGTCCCCTTTGGAGTAGGTGAAAGAATGAGAAACCATGAGATTTCACAGATATGAGAGGAATAATCTGTGAGATAATGTCTCTCTTCTAACTGAAGGAACTCAGCTAAAACCAACCAAACAATCAAAAAAGCAAAACCCCCACACAATCTGTAACACAATTAGTGAGCAATAAGACCTACACAAGTCAGTGGTCCCAAAGGTACTGAACTTAATTTGCTATTGATTTGTAATATACAGTCTTTACAAAAGTACAAAATAGGTATAAAATGTTACCAGCTTAAAATGCTACATGGCATTTATTTAGTACTGGAGTACTAAACAGCATGCTGGCACACTTGTATTTAGTATTTAAAATAAGTATGATAGCATTATAAAGGTGACCAGGGTCAGCTGGAGACAGTAAAAACAATAAAGCAAGATTATTTTATTTTTTTTTCAAGTTGATGCTTACAATTTTAGCCTCAAGATTTATGTTTGATACTACCAACTGAAAATGAAAGGGTAAAGACAGAGTGAAGTATTCTGTATTTTTTTCTCTCCAGTTGTGTCATGGCCTGGCAGCCTGTGGGCTGTGCTTTTGGAGAGTATATGGCAACATGGAACTTTCTCTGTGGAGCCCTTGTATTGCTGGAGCCTGGACATGGGGAGCTGCTTAGTCTCGTTGCAACTACTACAAACTCCTGTGCAACTGGTTGTGAACTGTGGGTATTGAGTTGTCTCTGCTTACAACTAGTTAATAATTTATGTCTTACCTTACACAGGGGACAGCTATCAGCCTAGCTCACAGCTTGTGCCATGAGGGGAGAGAGAGGAGCTGGAATCTGCATGGGACAGCACAGACCTCAACAGAAAGTCCGCTTGCCGTAACTTTTTCTGCAGAAATACCTAAGCAAGGAACTTGCTTTAAAGGAAAAGCTTTTAGTCATTCTGAGAACAGATAGCTTGTATTCTGGATAACTTGTCAAATTAAAATTTTATCTTACCAAAGTATGATTCTTTAAAAAAAAATCACAAACATTGCACCCCTCCATCCCCCTGGCCTCCCCAAAAAACAACTTCTATTGAAACCCAGTGCCTTCTTCAGGCTGTGCTGTTTGATGTGCCATGCAATATCAAATAAAGGACACTCACAACAAAATTCAGCTCAATATTTCTGCCTGCTTTAACACAGACTGATGGAGAGCCTTAGACTGTCATTACCTTTTTAAAAATAGAAGGTACATGAATAGGCATGCACCTCAGTTTTTTTTAGAGAAATGAGTCACAGCTTTTCAATGATGTTCCTTTTCTTGCACCTTTATTTTCAATTTAAGAAAAATACCTTATTTGTAAATCCTGTTGCATCCTTTTCGAAATCCTGTGAATGTAGTTAATCTCACCTCATGTGATTGGGATAACAGCAATAATAGCACTGTGAAAAGCAATAGGCCTCATTGTTACTGTGGTTTATTGAAGCAGATAATGAGATCTGGCAGGTTACCTTGAGAGGAACACTGAAAAGTAGCACTTTACTCTGTAAATATTCTTGTCTATGAGTCAGATTCTACGCAAATAAAAATTCAGTTTCTACTACGAATTCAACTTCACCAATGTATTAGTGTATTCTGGGAAGTGCTTCATTTCTGTATATATGGGTTTTTTCTCAACCATTAGTACACAGAATTTGATGTCTTCCCCAAAAGCTCAAAGCAATTGTCAAAAGTGTTTTGCAACAATATTTGTTGCTGGCATTTAGATAAGGATACAAACCAAGAGATAGAGAGCTGCTTTTCATAGCATAGTTGGAGCCAAAAGTATAATCTGCACATCCTGTTGCCTATCCTGGTATTCAGTCTGTCTGCTATAATAAAGCTTAAAGTACCTACAACACTCTAATTTTGTTGTTGCAATTTCTGTAATTGCTTTAAGTAGGCTATGCTGCTGTGAAAGATGAAAAAGGAAAAGCAGAGTACATCTCTGGCTGTGAAAAAAAATAATTTGGAAAAGGGAGAAGCAGACTTTTACTTTATAAAGTAACATCTAACTATGGAGTCAAGATTAAAGAGTCTCCAAAATTAATTGAAATTTTCATCTTAAAGAGTTTCTTTATAAGAGGTCTCAACTATCATGGCTTGATAAATAGTTGAAGATCACAAATCCTTTGACATCCAAAGTGTGCAAAATGTTCTGGATGAAATGGCAGAATGCTATCTATGCTACATAGAGGCTACTGGAAATCCTGCAGCTAAAAATTATCAGGAATGCTAGAACTTAGCTTAGCAGTACCTCAGTTCCAATCTTTTCCCAAAATAATATCAAATCTTGATCTAAGAAAGGTGAGGAACAAGTGGAAGACATACCAGAACAAAGGAGCTGAACTCTCTGCCTGATTGGTACCAACTATTTTTCTTCATTTAGCACTGTGTTAGTTGGGCTAGAAAAAGCATTGGAGTTGACAAACTTTAGTTTTTTATATTCTAGGAATAAGGAGCAGATATTTCTGCACAATTACTTGGTGTAACACCATAATCCAAACCTCATTTCATGTTTCTCTTCAAATGTTAAATGGGAGAAAGGAAAGCCTGGAAGCACTTAGAAATAGCAGGGTGATAAAAGTTTGAGACCATGTGCATGGCTTATGGCTATGACGGGTTTTGATTTGAATCCCACATAGGATTGGAACACTTCTAGGAAATGCCCAATACACACCCATAAAATATATGCAGAGAGTGGAAAACTTCTGAGTTTTGACATTCCCTCCAGCTAACCCATGACCACACCTACAGTGAGAGCAGTGTGCTGGGACATGCCCTGCCTGTCTGGCCTGTATGGAGAACCCCTCAGAGTCTGCACAGAGCTGCTGACATCACAGTCATATGGCAGGGGTCTAGTGAGGATCAGTTGTCAAAAAACCTGTCCTGAGTGTGTCTGGTACCCATATATTCAGATGTCAGCTTGTATGAAGCTACATCTTTACATGAACTGCCTGATGTTTAGAAGATTCCAAGAGATTGATGTATACATGCTAAAATTTTCAGATTATCCATGGTACTCAAAAAAAAATTTCCCAAATTTCTGAAATTGTTTTCAGGTAAAGACAGACCCCTTAATTCATAACAACACATTCAACTCAGAGAAAGACAAGACCATTCTACCTAGATCTGGTTGTCATACTTCAATTAGAAATATGGCACTTCTCGCCACGAGGAACAGATATAACCACTATATATTTAAACCATGCAAAACAGAATGCATAATCATTTATTAGGCTGAAATCAAAGTGGAATGTGTATTTCTGAGACTGAAGCTAAAAAAAATGAGGTAGATTTGCTCTTCCTACCCCAGTTTTATTTGAAAACCTGTAGTAACTGTGTGAGAAAACAAAATGTTGGATTATGGCAGAAGAAAATTCCAAGGCAGAGAGAGAGACACTAATGGATTTAACTTTGTACTATCAGAAAGGTCAAAGGCAATTGGATCAAAAGTTTTATCTCTCATAGTTGGGTTTCAGTCAATAAAAATAAAGAGAAAATGAATATTCTTTTGGCATTTAAATACTGAGAAAATAAGAAAAACTCGTTGTCTCAGAAACGAGACACTCTAAATACTTCTATTTATCTACCTGGTGATATGTTCTTTTTTTTTTCTTTTTTTAATCTGAGTTTAATGAAATAAAATATGGCTGGCTCACCACAGCTCCTGTCAGACTTCTCTGTTACTTGTCAGAAAATGGGAAGTTAAAAAATAAGAAGTTTCCTATCACTACATCCACTCAGGGTATCAACAATTGGGAAAGCACAATATTTTAAGTCTTAAAAGCCATTTTTTTCTTCCCACACTGTTTGTGTAGATGAAAAGATAAGAGTTCAATATTTGTATGTGGAAGAAACTGAGAAGTGATTTCTGCAGGAAGCTTTGGGATGCCTGCATTAAACAAGGAGACTTTTAAATTAACTATTTTACATAGCTCAAGGAATAAAATATATTGAAATGACAGGAAAGGAAGAAAAGTTTAGAGATACAAGGATACTATGTAGACTGGCTGAACTGCAGGGTGGGTAGAAATGAGATGCTTGCAGTCCACAAAGAAATGGGTTGAAGAGATTTAGGTAAGAGATTTCATTTTTCCACCTGTCTTTAATTTTCCCTTTTTGTTTCATCACTGTGGATCTTTTCCTTATAGTCTCACCACGTAAATATATTTACATTTACACACATGAGCATTTATTTACATTTCAAATTTGCATGTCTACAATTTTTTGCCTCAAGACCTTGGCAGAGGTACCTCTATTGTCCCATGAGAATTTATGGAATATACACATAGGTCCCTAAATCATGTCTGACAGCTTCAGTTAATGTGGGCAGGTAGATTTTACTCTATGAAATACGCTTCATCCATAACAATTAAAGTGTACTGCACAAGTTATGTGAGCAAGAGATGGAGGGTGTGTAAAGAGTTAAAGCTTCCATGGTAACCTCAGCAGTGAGGATGCAACTGGTTCATTTCGTCCCTTCTGTCACATCTTGATTCCATGCCAACAAATCATGAACTGTCCATCATTTACACATCTATTTTTAGAGCATCCTCAGCTGCTTCCAGTGAAATGATAAATGATACATGTTCACAGAGGCTCGTACTGTTCATGGAAAGGGCTGCTTCCATCTGAAATGCAAGGCTGGAGCTCTGCAGCAGAACAACATGACAAAGGTACTGACCTACAGTAAAATCAGATTAGAGGTTTTGGTCAAACTGCCCTTTGCTTTTCTAAGCAGCAACCTTTTCCTAACTAAGGGCAAACAATACCTATGCCAACGATGCTCAAATATGCTTGTTGCTAATACGGGAGGTTGTTCCAAAAGGCTGATTTACCTGCAGAGCCTCTCTCTAGTGAGAGCCAGTAATTACCTCATCTATACTGAAGTAGCTCTCTTTTGTTTTTAACAGGAAGGCATGCTAAACATGTTTAATAATGAGATATGAGCGCTGCAAACACAGAACCTTTAATATTGTATTTCTTTAGGAGAAAGCTCTATTCATGCAGGATGCCCAATTAATACAGCCAAACAATGAACATAAACTGCTTATGTTGTACCAGCAATTCACTGGCATGTCTGCAATACAACAGCAACAAAAAGGCAGAATATATATGGACAAATGGGGTAAAGACACCGTGTGGAAGAAAGAACATGAAAATAAAGTCTTTGGGTAGTCAGAAGTGCACCAGCAGAAGTCATCTCATACCATGGTATGGAAAGTCAACAGAAAAATTTCCACTTAAAGTGCCCTAACTGCCTACAGACAATAAAGCCTTAAAGAAGTAAAGCAATTCCTCAGTGTTGCAAGTTTGCTTCTCTCTTTTTGCTCGGCCTTTACCACATTTTTCCTTATTCTGAATACTCTGCACTCAGTTTTCCTTGCTCCAGTAATACTTTCTAGACATATAAGCTAACTCCCAGGCTTTCAAGCCAAGTTTCACATACAAACTCAACTTTCTGTTTTATTTCATTATATATCCTGAAGGCACAGAGCTACATTATGTCTAAGCACAGGGAATTAACTCAGTATCTTGCAGGTTACAGATACTGATCCACAACTAATTTCGAACTACTGCATATTCCCAATAACTGTATATAATTTAAAATATGGACTGAGAGGCCTTTGCACAAGAGACTGTAGATTTTGAGAGCTGGAATCAGTCACAAACTACCAAAATTCACTCTTAGTTTAAGGTTTTTTCTACATCAAGTCAATTTACTGTTAGTGTTCAAAAATTTTTTACGTATATACCTATGTACTGCAGGCTAGCAAACTGCAGTTTTCTGATGGTTTTCCTGACAAACAGAATATATTCTGAAAACTCAGAACAGTAATATTATTTCAATTCCTGTATTTCATTTGGTGATCTGCTTTTTAACGTTCTAGCAGAGAGCCTTTTCATACTAAGAGGTAAATTCCTATTTTAATGCATTATATTACTTTAGAAGCAAAA
Organism: Cisticola juncidis; assembly: GCA_013400215.1. Classification (NCBI taxonomy): domain Eukaryota; kingdom Metazoa; phylum Chordata; class Aves; order Passeriformes; family Cisticolidae; genus Cisticola; species Cisticola juncidis. The sequence goes on from VXBR01006631.1 coordinate 201,223, forward strand.
AAAAGTGCTCATTTTTAATATTTCCTTTTCTACATATTCCTTGTCTGAAAGCAGTAAAAAATATTGATAATTGAGGTTTGAAATCATACTTTAAAAATTACCATTAGTTTTTCACACAAGGACAGATAAAATTACAGTACTGATTTTGTCAGAAGTTCCAAAGAAAATCACAGAATTATTGCTTCATAAAAATTATTTTCTTGTTCTTCTACAAAAGAAGTCTTCCTCAGGTGTGAACAGGACTAATTTTAACATTTAAGAAAAAACCCTTTGTGTTTCCATGCTACTGGGAAGCACTGGAATTAGACACGATTAAGACATTTCAAAAGAATGGTTCGGTTGCAGCTATCTTATTCAAGACTTGTAGCATATACTTTGTAATGGAAATCAGTCATAAACTTGAGATGTTTTTAAAACCAATGAAAGAAACCAACCAAATCCACAAAGAAAAAATAATCTGAAAACACCTTTCCAAAAAACAGCCAAAAAAATTATAAAATCAGTTTATCAGCTTTGTTACAAAGCTAATTATAAATGTGCTCAAATGCAATATTCCCTAAGTTCATACATGAGTAGAATTATGTCAAATTGACTTTTCTCCCAGTCATATCACGTACTGTTTGGGCACCAGTAAGAATTCATTTTCAAAGCTCATTAAAATTTTTAGGGGTTTTTTTCAGTCTTGCAAAGCCACTCAGGCCCTTAGTATTAAGCTGATGTAAGTGCACAGTAAAATAAGCACCCAGCTCATTAGAAAGATCAGCAAGGAGAGAGGCACTTTCACCATAAACACCACGTTCACACTCAGAACCACAGCCACTGGGGAAATGCAGAGCCCAGGAAGCATAAAAGGGCCAAATCCTGGGAAATGCCACAGGGGAGCAAAATGTACTCCTGTAAGTCCTTGTCAGAGTATGCTGAGTTATGCTTCCTTCACAAGATTGTAGTTAATTGTTCTCACTGTCACTGCCAAAGCTCTAAAAGGAAGCAAGGGAAGAAAAGGAGAGAGGAAGAAAACAGAGACCTGGTCACAGGTCAGGGAAGAGTCAGCTGAGTCTGCTCCCACTTGCCCTCCACCCATGCACCTCCTTCTCTGGGAGAGGGGAAGGGATTTCTGACCTCTTTCCAGACCCTCAAGGATCATCAATGAACAAACAAAACTGAAGGGAAACTACCAGTCAGTCTTTTAAAAACAGATATATATTTATATTTTTTCTACTGTTTTCTCCTTTTTAATTCAATGCAAATAGAATCCTTTGCGATTAAAAATATATATAAATACATAATCACCAGCTTGCATGCTGGTCATTCTGTCAGCACTGCTTATTTTGTGGGCTACTTCAAAGTATTCTTCAAAAATACTGATGTACAATTGATGGAGGTGTCCATTTATGTATTATTGACACAGCACATATGTATAATTTAAATTAACACGCAGTAATTCTTTGCTCCTCAAAGCATCTAGATTTATTAGCAGAATAAGTTTCTGCTCCATGTCAACAAGACTGGTTACATGAGGCTTTTAGAAAAATATTTCCTTGAAAAAAAACCCAGATAAACATGACCCCACTGATGCTACTGTTAATAATGTGGAATATTTGCATAAATGTGGGCAAAGATGGATGACTGTAAACAAGTCACTAATTAAGAGACTGAAAGAAATAAAGGACTAATAATACCTTATAACCCTAGATTAGCATATTAGCATACTGTATCTCATATCATTGTGGTAATGTCAGAAAGACAAATAATCCTGGTTATACCTGAAGCAGTACTGTAAATAATGCAATCAGTCACAGCAAGGGATCTTTGCTTGCTGTTCATTTTTTGCATGAACTCTGTTTTTTAAATTAGATTTGTTGCTGAAATATATATTTTTGAAAATGAATAATTTCTTTTGCAATAATATGCAAGCTAAAAGATCTCCCTGCAACTGATTTAATAGCTGCCATTTCTTAAAAGCAAATCCTTATGCACACTTCAATCTAACTCATACTGCTGAAAGAGCATGGCAGATCATTAGTACAGTGAATTTTTCAGATTTATTGCCAGAAAAACTGCTTGCATTTTACATGACAACAAAATCTTTTCCAACTGAATATTTGTGAGATGTACCTTGAATTAGCCAAAGGCTAAGAAATTACTAACAAGGAAGTAATAAAATGTCATTTAACTTCAGTTAGTGCTGGTTAGTGCTAATTAATGTGTTGCAGCTATTTTGCATTATATGCTTTGGGGCATCTGCTGTGTTAGTCCTGAAAACTAGCAGAGGGCACTAGTAATATTTAAATATTTTGACAACTATTTTGGATGAGCCTCTAAAAAGCAGTGGTCTCACTTTTCAAGGACTTCTGAAAACTAAGACTCGCTCATAACTTAACCCTGCACTTACTGAACAATGCTGTCACCACATTTCCCACAAACAATTAAAAACATCACCTACTGTTCTTAATAACAATCTACAGTGGTATAATCCCTTCTGAGCATAGTTCTTGTAGTATTTGAGGGATTAATTTGTTCTTCTCCCATCAAAACTTAATTTATCTTATATAAAAGGTGGCGGGGAGGAGTGGTGGGGAAAATGAGAACAAGATACAAAAATATCTATTCTTTCTGGATCTCAGTTTTTCACAGCCTATTCAGGATACTTTTGTAAGTACATTGTCATTTTCTCTGTACATCCCTACCCTTGCCGTGAAATTTGGTTAAGCACTGGAAATCACTGCATCTAGTAAAAGCTAATTAAAGTGCACACATTAATTGCTGATTTCACTGTTAGCAGTAGAAGGTGGGGACACCCATTTCTCAGGCTTTCTAGACTGTGCTTTAACCAGGCCTTTGGAACTCTACATTGACAGCCCTCTTTACTGATTGAGGAGACACCCTGACAGTTGTGCAAGGTGGTGTCGTAGTAATAACAAACTGTTTTTTCTGTAATAGTTACACATAAGTGAAAAATATGAGTAAGGTTCTTAAGGTAAATTCTCCTTGGAAATCTGGAGAAAACACGTACCAGCAATGTGACAATAAGGCAGAAAGCATTCAAAGACACTTCTTGTTGTATCTTGGACAATCTTAACACCAAAATTTAAGGCTACTCCAATTTCTTTCTACCTCTTCAAAATATTTTATATCAAACAAAGCTGACCTGTGCTGCATGGTTAAGTAGGTAGGGTCATATGAGTAACAGTAGAAATCTTGTTCTTTAATTCATTGTACTACTATATGTGGTTAGAAAGAATTCTTTATTTTAATGAAAAATTTTACAGTAGATTAAACATGGAAATATGCCCATAATCAAATACAGACTAAGAAATTCTTTATTTATGAAAATGCCTTATTTTAATGACTTAATTTTTATACTGTGTAGAAATAAAATATTAGTTTGATTTCAAGTCAAAGACTAAGTGACAGATTCAAGCTTGAAATTCAGTTGTTCCATTTTATAAGTCTCCTAGCCCCAAAACCATAGAAGAGGCAACACAATGCAGTCCATGGGTTTTGGAGGCCAGAGGAAAAAAACAGTATTTTGTGGGTGCTTGGTGACAAATATTCCCAGAATGATGCCATGAGCCTGGATGTGAGTGGAGATTTGCACTGCAGGTTCTTACTGGAAAGTACAGAAATAAAACCCTCTATCACTTCAGTTCTCAGTTTATTTATACATATCCATGAAATTAAAAAATAAAAAAAAAAAACCCAACCAATAAATAAACAAAAAACCCCAAAAGACATAGAGAGCATCAAGCACTACTATCTGGCATGTCCAAAAATGTTCTCTTGCTTCTGAAAGCCAGATATTACCCCAGGTGTTAAAAGTTTCAGCAAATACTGGAAACAGGAGTTTAAGTTAATACATCACTACTTTTCTTGAACTGACTCTGGCCAGGAAAAACTGAAATGCCTATGACAGCTCCATCCTCTATTTGACAATGGTGACTAGCAGTGGCATCAGGCACACTTGCAGTGGTTCTGAGTAATGCCAGCTCTTATTGAGTATGCATAGGAAAAGCAAGAAACAATGACTTCAAATCAAAGGAATTTTTTGCTAGCTGAGAGACTCACAAAAGAGAGGTATATACAGATCAGCTGAAATAGCAGAATTCATAGAGAAGTTGATCACAATCACACAAACCTCCCTCTCTAGTATTTATGCTCACTCTCTGCACTTCAGCACAGGAGTGTGCAATTACCCAAGCTGCTGGCTGTCCGGGGGCTCTCCATGTGCTTGTTAGAACAAGTACTTGGAAATGCAGGGACCTGAGAGAAAAGCTGATCCTTTCCTCACTCCTACATCAAAGAATCGAAGGAAATAAGGACTCCGCTCTGCTTCCTCTCACTTTCTCCATACATGTAGTTAGCACCATCTTTGACAGAAAAAAAACCCCCTTGATGCAGGGCTGCATCTCCTGCTGCTCCCTATTGCCTTCCAAATTGAAGGAAGGAGAGAGCCCTTCAGCTCAGCATCCCGATTCTTCACATCTATGTGGCTTGTGCTGTGTAGGTAAAAAAAAATGGATGATGCACTGTTCTCTTCCATTACTTACTTATTTAACAATTTCTATAGAAACAAACTCAAGAGAGAAGAAGGGTACAGCTTCTAGGATGTCTTCCTTTTCAAAAATGTAATTATAAAACTCGTTTTCACATAAAGCAAGTGTAGTTCAAAAGACAGCAAAGCCTTGTCTCTCCTCCCCAATACTGAAAGCAGTTTAAACAAGAAAGAAATCTGTGCCTGCTGTTTTGGGAGTAGGAAGGAAAAATCTTTTGAGAAAAGTGGTGATAATGAATCCATCCATGCTTCAAATCACCTTTCTTCTGCAGCTCTCAATCATTTCTGTCTCTGTTTCATCCTTTCTCTTCCTTCAGTTATTAGCATGCTTTTCTTTCCTCCCTCACAGGCCATAAAATCTCTAGGAAACTGTGAAGCTAAAGGTTTATTTTTTTAATAAATACTAACTCTTGTATGGGCACGTGTGATATGAGAAGAGGATATGTGGGTTTTTTCTCCCTCAGTACTGATTTGGTACTTCTGTTTGGACCCCTCTCAGTTAAAAAGAGATAATTTTACTTTACTGTGCTAAACTGACCAACACTGTGTAGAACAAAGAGCAAGAAAAGGTATTGCTAACTAAAGAGTTATAAGACTACTTTCGACCTCTTCTCCTTGCCATATGCATTTTAGCTAACTTTATCCACAAAACACAGAACATTAGGCAGCTCTTTTTCTTGAAGGATTTTTCAGAATTTTATTACTTTCTTTTCTCTGAAGTGCTCTTTTCAATCAAAAACTGTTTTACTTTCTACAATGGCAAGGACTGTTTAAAGTGAGGAAGTTCAGAACAAGAAGTTTTTAAACAACCATGTAACTATGCATCAGGGACCAATGAAAAACTTGGATGGAAAAAATAATAAGTAAACTTACCAATTTACATGTAGCAGTAGAAATAAACTTCTTACCCTGTAGGAGAAGGGAATACAGGTAACCTTGCCCTGGATAAGTAACAGCTGTGTTAAATACCCAATTCAGCCTCACCCCTGATGTATATAGCTATATCCAATAAAGATAAGTGTGACAAAAAGGAGTGGGTTAGCTGGTGAGGGGGTATCATGAAGGAGGAGGAACCTTGAGGAAGAGGGAACAAGGGGAAGCATAAAGGATCCTGGACAGAGAGAATCACTGCTGTGAGGTCAATCTGGGTCTGCAGTCAGAGCCTGTTGTTGGAACCTGCAGTCACAGTCTAGCTGGGTAAAAGCTGCACTCAGAGTCTGCAAACTCACACATGCAGTCCGAGTTTAGCAGGAAATAACCAGCACTCAGAGGCTGCAAGGGAAACCTACAGCAGGAGCCTGCTGCAGCCAGAGTCAGTGAACAGTTGGAGTCAGGATGGCTCAGTGTAAAGAGGAATTCATATGTGGAAAAAAGAGACTTTACAACTAATAAAAGTTAGTTGGAGGGTAAGTATGTATTTTATCAGCACTGGGTGTGATGTGGGATATCTCTTAAAGGCATGCACAACTCCAAAGAGTCACCTTTCTCTACTCATTCTCTAAAATGTTATATATGTATTGAGCTGTCTATATACATTCATAACCTAGCTCCACCTAGCCTCACTTCCTATCAAAATGAACTTATGAGTCCTTTTGCACTTGCCCAATGCCCTCTGCTGGTCTTCATGATGAAGTAAGACAAGTCTTCCTCAAATCTGAACTTTCCACCTTGTCCCCTTGCTCATGCTCACTGGCTTCTTGGCTGCAGTTCAAGCCACAAGGCCAGTCTTAGTCCTAGGAGTCTTTCTTATCCCCGTGTCATGCAGGCAGTTTCCTTCTTATCCACTAACCTTACATTCTTTTCATCTTGCTTTTGCAAGTAATGGTCTTGCCTGCCTTTGCAAGCATAACAAATATCAAGCGAGATACTTGTCTGGACTGTTAGCCCTAATTAATCACCCTTTGACTTTTAACCCCCTTGCTTCAGGAATAAACCAGGACCCTTTTCATGCTGTGATAAACACCAAGTCTGTGTCTTGACTCATTTCTGCCCTGTAACAAGAGGGCTGCTGCAACGCTGCCCAATTTGTCATAATTCATAGATTTAAAGAGCAGTCTCGTCAACTTCTGCAAGAGTGATTTTTCACTAGAGGGTAGAAAATGTTCAAGTAACACCTGAGGTAGTTAAGTGCTGTACCCTTGAAGACCCAATAACCTATTTTTGTTTGCTGACTTGTTGAAATTAATTGTAAGAAGCGTTTCTGTATATTACTAGCTTCACATGGATAAACTGTTCCTGATTATCTCAGATGTACTTGGCATTTAGGTTTTGGTTGTAGCCTATAACATTTATTAACGGATTAGTAATGCAGGTGACCTGCACTCAGATATTTTTTCCTTAAATGATGAATCTTCAGGTTGACAGCTATGAAAGAATAAATCTCTTCAGAGACATTCCTATGGGGTCCCTGGCATATGCAAGGTAAAGCATATACACAGAAATAATACAGAAGTTATAATTTTAAATTAGTTAATACAATCAAAATACACAGAATAAAATGTTAGTAAGCACAACGAGTAGTATGGTAAGAAAAGTGTATGAATTTAGTGATTTTTCCTTTGGGACAAACCCCTTTTCATTTTGTTTGCACAGGATTCTTAGCTGAGGTAGTGGAGTTTATGGAGCTACAAGGTCTTTTCAGATACTTAGTGAAAATCAGTTAATTGATACTGTCCAAGGACTCTCAGCAAATTCTAAATTTGCTTCCAGCAATATTTCTGAAGAGGAAGGGTTCAGAAACTCTGCCTATACTTCCAATAACAGAGAACTTCTGAAAGTGTTACCCTTGCAAAAAATAGTGCAAGATATATTAGAGGAGTAACTCACAGACAAGAAGAAAGCATAAGCATCATGGAATGTCTGCCAAGGTGGTGAAGAAACTATGCTAAGGTTCATGGAAAATAAGGAAGTAACTGGTGACAGCCAACATGGCTTTACTAAAGGCAAATTGTGCCTGAAAAATATAGTGGCCTTCTTGGAAGGGGTTACAGCACTGGTAGATTAGGGAAGAGCCAACAAGACTCAGGCAGAGCACTTGACAGTGTCCTGCAGTGTCCTTGTCCCTTAACTGGAGAAACATCAATTTCACTGATGACCTGGTATAAAGAATTAGCTGGATGGTAACAATCAAAGAGTATGTGTCAACAGTTTAAAGTCCAAGAGACCAGTGATGACTGCTGTTCCTTTGGTGCCAGTACTGGGGCTGGTGCCTTGTAACATCTTTGTTGGTGACATGGACAGTGGGATTAAGTGCACTCTCAACCACTTAGCCAACAACACCAAGCTGTGTGGCACAGTTAACCTACACAAGAGAAGGGATGCCATCCACAAGGACTTGGACAGGCTTGAGAGGTGGGCCTGTGCAAACCTCTTAAGGTTCAAAAAAGCCTAGTGCAATGTCCTGCACCTGGGTTGGGAAAAATTCCAGTATCAAAACAGGTAGGGGGATGAATTGACTGAGAGCAGCCCTGCCGAGAAGGACTTGTATGTGTTTGTGGATGAGAAGCGCAACATGACCCATCAATGTGCGCTTGCAGCCCAGAAAGCCAAGAGCATCCTGGGCTGCATCAAAAGCAGCCATGGCCAGCAGCCCAAGGGCATTGATTCTGCCCCTCTGCTCCACTCTTGTGACACCCCAGCTGGAGGGGGAGCTGTGTCTGGCTCTGGGGCCCTCAATATGAGAAGGACGTGTCTGGAGGAGGTCCTCAAAGTTGGTCACATGGCTGGGCACACCTCCTTTGGAGACCAACTGGGAGAGCTGGGAGGGTTCTTGGGAGAAAAGGGTCTGGGGAGACCTTAGAACAGGCCCCCAGTACTTAAAGGGGGCCTCCAAGAGGGCCAGAGAGGAACTTTTTACATGGCCAGATAGAGACAGGACAAGGCATGTCCTTAAACTGAAAGAGAACAAGTTTAGATTTGATAAAAGGAAGAAATTCTTCACTGTGAAGGTGGTGAAGCACTGGCACAGGTGAACCAGAGAATCTGTGGAAGCTCCATCCCTGGCAGTGTTCAAGGCCAGACTGAACGGGACTGAGTAACCTGGAAGTGGAAGGTGTCCCAACCCATGGAAGGGGGGCTGGGAAAAGTTGATCTTTAATGTTACTTCCAACCCAAACCATTCTATGATACTAGGAATGAGAAGTTACCAGGTTATAAAACAAGTACACATCTGTCCATATTAAGTCCAAGAAAAATTAGCTTGAACTGTGTCAGAATAGGTGAAGAGGACTCCATTTTCCTTTGAAATCCTGTTCTTTTCCATGAAGACACAGGCATTGCGGACCTCCTCTTTGTGAGAGGTCAGGACAGGCTGGCTTGCTTGTTGTAGCAAAATGATGGATATAGATACTAACTGTGGCAATAGCTGAATGAAGATGATAAATACAGGGGGAGAAATAAGCTGTTTAAACCGAAGGAAGAACTAATGATTAAACTGCTCAAGAATAAGTTTAGGCAGGAAATCAGAAAATTTACTTAAAGATACTGAAGACTCCGTCTTAGACACACTGCTTTTCTTGGGTTTTTTTCTTCCCCTTCAGTAGTTTTGAGTCTAAACTGTATTCTTTCTTGCAAGGTTTCTACATTTGATAGCTATTAAATTAGGTTTTATCTCTTTGGTTCTGTCCAGGTGAAATACATTTAAAGCACAGCATGAGCCAATGAGACAAAGGAACCAATGGCATTTACTTTGTCTGTTTTTGTCTTCTACAAGATTATCCATCATTTAAATACTGAAAAAAAAGTTTGGAAAAAAACCTAAACCTCTGGACAGAAACCACTTGTTCACTCACACAATTAAACCAAAAAGAGATATACAGGGTCTGAAAATCTGGCAGAACATAAACATGCTACTTTACAATACTATAAAGCCAATTAGAGAAATGGAAAAACTAGCTTTTGTTTTCTCAGATAGGAGAAGAATGAGTATATCTGTGGACAGAAATGGTTTTCTGAGGTGATGACAGAAAACATTTAAAAAGGAAAAGAGACCTATAACCTCATTTCTTTCATTCTTCTGTTGGAATCTTCCCTCTTGTGAAGAGGCACAAAGCCTCACTTTAAATGAAAAGCTTTTATCAGTGTGATTTATAGCACTGATGGTAGACGTGGTGGGCCTAAATCTCTGCTGAAACACATAAAAACTTCAAAAGCCATTTAAAACATTTCACTGATAACTGTTCCGTGTACATTTTTAGACTCAGATTTGCTTGCATGTCAGTGCTTTTACAGATCTAGGTCTTGCTGTGAGTTAACTTTTTGACATAGGAATCAAGAAGACATTTCTCTTTCTCTATAAAGCTGTGATAATTTTAGGTATTTGCTGTTGACAAGTCAGAATGCTTTTATTTTCAATCCTGAAGACATTGTTTACTTGTGATAAAAATCACAAGGCGAGTCAAATCTTGTCGCGAGTTGCTCTTGACTGTGTAACAAATACATCTCTACTATGTAATTTTTAAGTTTGTTATTTCCCCCCTAGCTTCACTGGCTTTTATAGTTACTGCTTTTTACAGCTAAGGCAGCTACTGAATATCTGGAAGCCTGTGGGGTGAGCATTCAGTCACAGCAGGTGTTCGAGCAAATTGGATACATGGGTGTTCCGCTGAAAGTGGGAATCATCCTTATAAAATTTAGGTGTGATGTGCATTATTTGGAGAAGAAGTATCATAATAATGTGTAATTCCTACCTTAGTGATCATAGGGGATGATTTAATCAAAGTAAAAATGAGTGTTTCATATTTAGCTGGGAGCTTTGGCAGTCTTCCTCCAGCCAGCTAAAATCACAGGGTGTGTGCTAGGGCTTTGCACCAGGCAATTTCACTCAAAAGAAAAGAGAAAAATTGAATCTTACCCTGCACAGGATTCTGTCTGCAACTGATGTTGCAAGGGCCCACCACCCCTGTTAGCTCCAGGTATTCAAAGGTGTGCTGAGTGGCCCAGAAAGCAACCTACACTCAGTTATACCTAAACTGCAACTCAATCTTCTAATGGTTGAAACCCCTCTCTAACAATCTGGGAGTCTGCACTCCCTGCAGGAGCTTTTAGCCCCTTCTGTTACATGTCAGCACTGAATCCAACCCTGATGCTACAAAAGTAGGAGCAAGGACCTGAGATTTTGCTCTCCCAATTTGAAAGTAACATTTTCTATATGCTAGATGTATACATATTTTAAGACCCCTTCAGCACTGAGCACAGACCATCATTTGTGCCCAACAGCATTCATTACAAAAGGCATTTGGTACAAAAAGCCAAAATAAAGTCTCCTTGTCCCTTTTTTAAAAGCTACTTTTGAGCTTATAAACTGACTTCTAAACAACAAAAAAAGAGTCCAACAGTGTACCATTCCCTTTATTTTAATTCTTACATTAAATTATTTCTATATTATTACCTTGAATGGAAATATTTATGATAGCTCACATGCAGGAGAAAAATCCACATACCAATAAGCAAGATTTTCAGGCAATCTAAATAAGGAGTCTAATAGATTGGCCACTTTAAACAAGAGTCAACTTCCCCTGCAATATTCTCACTCAAAGTGCAGTAGTTCAGACCTTGAGTTTATTCCCCTTTTTCTTCAGGCATATTTAGGCAGGTATGTGAATTGATATAGTAATGCTGAAAGAAGTTTAGAATATCAAAAGCTGCTAATTGATAGTTAAATGTGAGCTTATTGTTCATGGGAAACCTCTGTACTGTATTCATTGGTGAAATAATGGCAATCATTTCCTTTGTGACATTCTCTTGAGGAATTTTAAACAAAAGCCTTCTGTAATTGCTTAGTTATTTCAGACCTGCCTAGTAATTTTCCACTGTATTAAAAGGCATTTGTTACTGAGAGTGATGGAAAAAATGTACACGTCTGATGGATGGAGCTTTTACTTATTTTCAGTCAACATAATTACCTTTTATTAACACACCTGGTATCTGAAAAAGGCATACTTTTTATTTAATTGACTAATACTTTCCTAGGTTCATGTCTGTAGGATATCTATTCCCTTCAAATTATAATGAACAAACAAGATTGTATGTGGGCAATGCAATGTTTTAGGTTTTTTGAAAAAAGAAGAAAAAAGCAAAGCCCTACTCACAATAAACCAATGTTTAAGAGGAAAACTTAATTCGATAACCTGAATTTTGAAGCAATATTTATAAGAAAAGAAAACAGAAATAGAAAAACATTTTTGTAGGACACGTATTATATTCTGGTGACTTTGTAAGGTAAGCAATATTATAAAGGGTATTTATTATTCAGATATTGGAGTATTAAGTAATAGAGATTAAAAGTCAGCTATAGCACTAATTATTATTTAATTGTCACAGTTTAACCCCAGCCAGCAACTAAGGCCTCACGCAGCCATTCACTCACTGATGCCCCCAGTGAGAATCAGAAGTGCAGGAGTGAGAAAACTCACTGCTGGAGATGAGGGTAGTTAAACAGGTAAAGCAAAATCCATTCGTGAAGCAAGGAAACAAGGAAATGATTCACCACTCTGCACAGGAAGGCTGATGGGCAGTCATTTCCAGGAAAGGAGGCCTTCATCACACCTACCAGTGTTTTGGGAAGACAAACACCTCACTCTGAACATCTCCCCCTTCCTCCTCCTTGCCCCAGCTGTACATACTAAGCATGGTGCCCTGTGGTATGGAATATCCCCCCTGGGTCAGTCAGGAGGGCTCAGCTGTCCTGGCTGTGTCACCTCACAACTCCTTGTGCACCCACAGCTGTGATGGGTACAAAAAGCCTCGGCTTTGTGTCAGCACTGCTGAGCAACAGCTAAAACATCCCTGTGCTCTCTACACTGTTTTCAGCACAAATCCAAAACACAGCCCCCACCCCAGCCAAAACCAACACAGTCATGTCCTCTAGTGCATTTCTCAAACTGATTTTCCAGCAGTGCAACGAGAGCTACTGCCTGTTCAATACTTTTTGTAACGTGCACCAAACGCAGGAATTACAGCCAGGTCAGATGGGAGACCTCAGAGCAGCAGCTGGGACACAGCACCAGACCAGTGTGAGCACCAACAAACATAAAGTGGGTCCTTGTACCTTCGGCCATCCATGGCTTCACTGACTCTGTGAAATAAGTCCTGTGATGTGTTCTGAGGCTTCACAATAGTTGAGGGCTGTGGTACCGCTGCTATTTGTGACCAGGCTGAAGGGGCTGCTGCCGTGTTTACATGGATCGAAGACATCCTGATCACCACATCCTGCTCCCTTCTGCCCCCAGTAAGAGACTCAGGATGACCCTTACAGGAACACACTCAAGTGGTTTCTGCTTGTCTCGCTGCTCCTCATCTGCTTTTGTGCACTGACATATGCTTTGTCTGCAAAGGCCTCGGGGTCTCCTGTAAGGCACTGATTCCCAAGTCCCCCCACGCAGTGTGTAAAGCTGCCAGGCTGCCTGCTAGCAGGGCAGGTTTGGGGCTGTCAGTATCTCCTTTAGCAGGTCTTTAGCTATCACAAGCATGAGCACTATTGTCACACAGGTTTAGGTAAGAGCAGTTTGCATCTCTGGCAGCCCAGCTCCAGCTGTTTCACCCTTATCACTGATGTCTGCATGTTACTTCAGCATCTCGCAGTGGTCTGGCCCAAACAACTTTGCCTGGAACAATGCAGGGAGCAGAAAGCCATTTAATTACATTTATTGAATGCTCAAACACCATCCCTTGACATATTACTTATTTAGGAATATTGCAGCACAATTTCAAATTACAAACAGTATTTCTACAGAAGGAACATTAAAAAATGGATTCAAATTAATGTCAGATAATTCCTTTCCCTTAGTAATTTAACTGAAAAAAGCCCAATCATTTTACTCCTGAATTTGAATGCAATTTATATAGGCTCATTTATCATTTTCCTATAAACTTTGGAGCTATAGATAACTTTGCTTTTTAAATATTATTCTAAAACAAAAAAGTAAAAAACACCCTTAATTAAGAATGAGCAATTTTTTCAGTCAATATGACCAGAAGCAACTATTTACCATGACATGCATTCGTATGAGAAGTGCATTATACTTCTTGTAATCAACATCTCATTTACAGTATATACATTTTATGAGGATATACAAAACATATCCAGAAAAGATAATTCCTTACTTCCAACATTTTTTCTTTTCATTTTTTCTTCTCCCCCTGTGAGTTCAAATTTTAGAATTACCATGCTTTGTTTTTACTGTGTAGAAGGAAAATCCAAATTCTAGTCTATTGTATTCTAACTATTTTTTGGGTCAGTTTCTCTTTCTTTAAAATAATTTTTGTTTTTTCCCTGCTTACTGTTTCTTAACACAAACACAAGTTTCCAGAAGCTGCAGTGAAAAGAACTTTCTTGTGCAGCTGTACTAAAGATATAGCATCAGGCAAGTCATGATACATGAGCAGCATCAGAAAGGAAAGCAGAGATGAATTGTGTCCAGGCATTAAATGGTTTAATGGCACTAAATTTGCAAAAAGTTTTTTAAAAATTAAAAATAATTTAAAAAATTTTAAAAGAAAATCTTTTAAGTGCTAGTTTATCTTAGGTGTCTCAGTCTAATCACTGATAGTTAATTGAACCTACTGTGTGAGTTTAAGAATAAAGGCAATGGTTTCAGAAAGGTACAGCCATAAGTTTTTGAGCTAATCCAGCAAGATATTGAAACAAGAGTGCTGGCTCAGAAGGAAAAGCACTTCTTTGAGCCAGCTCAAGTCTGAGGGGTGCTTTCCTATGGTGCAGCCTCTTATGGGATTAAAGTCACTAAAGGCTCCTTCCTAATAGTAAAAATAACACCGTACAGTACCTTACCTTGTTTTGAAATATACTACCCTATCAATCTTGGTAATCATAAGTCTACATTCATTGATATTTTGGGCATGGCACTGAAACTGGACAAAGAAGAAATTACATCATTTTCACAGAGAAAAGCCTGGCCTAATGATTTAAGCACTGCTTCTGTCCAGAGGCAAATTTGTGTTTAAATAGTGCTTAACCACAAATACTTTCATGACTCAGGCACATTGCTTAGGCTGAACTCAAAGGCTGAAACTCACAGTTTAGACAGGAGATGCTCACGTTTGTAAAAGGCAGTTTGATTGCCCAAGCCAGGAGGCACTTTAAACCTGTTTGATTCCCCATGTGGGAGTGCAGGAAACTCAGCAAGCTCAGCTGTGGTTTGGAGGGATTTCGAAAAAGCCTCATCCACTCATGGCTGGAGACAGAATCCAGTACTCTGCTTTCACCTGACCTTTCAAGCACAGGATGGAGGGAGAAGAAAATGAGCAGGTTTGTTTTGCACAGTAACTAAATAGATTAGGCAGCAATCCAGGAAAAGATGGACCATTTCCATTTGGCATTTTGTAGCTCCTTTACGATGGGACCTTAATTGCCAGGCTAAGAATGGCACTCTGGCAGAGCATTTCTCACCTGCCTGTTGAGAAAGACCCCAGCTTAGGACAGCAAGAGCCACCCTGTTAAACAGCAGAGAGCATGGTGTCCACAATTGTCTTCCATGGACAGAGAACACTAGGGGTCAGGGCTCTCTTCAGGGTATCACTTATATATTTTATTCAACAAATCTTCAGTGAGGCTGTAAGTCATTTTGTTTTTCATTCAGCATATAAGGCAAACAGTATTTGACTGTGTTCCAGAAATCCTATTATAGTTAATAGGCAGCAGGAAGATGACTCTGACAATAGATAAACACATTTTCAGGAATGTTCTGTCAATTAGCTTTGCAATCATTACTCCTCAGTTACTTTATAATATCAATCTTTCCACTGAAAGTGGTTATTAGTTTGTATTTGTTTCCTAATGAAAGTTTTTACTTCTAGGAGTTTCTTTGCTGCCCTCTTAAGCCTGTTGCTGGAAAAGCAGAGCTGAACAAGTAAAGGTCCAGCAACATGCTTTAAGCAGTTTCTGCTTTGACTCTACTTCAAAGAACATAAATATTTTTCTGATTCAATAAAAACATAGAATTTACTTCAGTTTTCAAATCATTCTGTAAATCAGTATAACATATCAGTATTATTTTGCATACTATTACAATATATAGGTACTCTAATCTTTCTAATATTAACTGTTACAGAGTACAGTAGTGCTAAAAATACTACGGACAAACATGAAAAAATTTCGTAGCTTATTTTTTTTATTTTAACACTCTCTTCATATATATACTAAGGTTGTATGTAAATTTTAATTTTTGGTCTCCTTTTTAATCTCTTCCACATATTTCTTTTTTAGTATGCCTTCCTAAAGTAAACCAGGTTCAAATAACTTTTTAAACCTTTCTCAGGAAAGACAAAAATTATGGATCTACTGATTTGACATTTTTAAATGCCATGAAAATCTATATACTTGCTAACAGCACAGAGGAAAAGAATACTAAATATTGGGAAAAAAAAAAGGTGTCAAAGCTGGGTTTATCCTAATATTGCAGAAAATGTTAATTGATTCATATATATTGTCTTCTCTATTAACTAGATGTTATAATTAACTCACTGTAGCCTCACGCCTTAAACTAACTTTTCATTGCATCAAACCTAAACCCATTTATTTTAACACAAAAATTTCCCTGCCTGTTCTCAAATATTCCGTTTGGATGCCAATCCAAAAACCAGTGAGAGAGTGAACAGGAAAGGGAGGGAAAATTCCTGTTTTCTTTTTTCTCATACCTCTTCCAGTTAAACACTATCTGCTCTTATGACCTATTGTATACTCTCTGTCAAAATAGTTTTTAAGCTCTTTTAAAATTACAGTTACATTTGTTACTGCTGAGCATATAGGCAGAGGGAGATATCAAGGCGGATTTGTACAAATTCAAATATCACCTCAAACACGGACAACAAGTAAGTCCAACTGTCCAAAGGCCTTATCCCTGGCTCCCTGGCTGCTGAGGAGGTTACCACTTGAGAAACAGAAAAAGCAGGTATTGAATATCAGAGTAACACAATCAAGATCACCCAGCAGCCCAGGCTCCTAATCCCTCCTTTTGAGTTTTAAACTGAGAGAGAAGCAGTTGATGCAGCAGCATGAAACCCACAACTTCTTGAATTGCTCCAGGCTAAGTCGTGGGACACATAAGACAATGCCAGGTCTGACCTGTGTTTCCCTCAAAACATAAAACAAAATTACTGCAAAACTGTTTTAGTTTTCTCATCCCCATTTTCACAGATATCACAGTGTAAGGAATTCCCAACACACACACAAGAAGTTTCACCACTTACAAGCATATTTTTGCACCTGAAATTTGTTTTTGTTTAGAAAGTAAATGCTATTCAGTTCAAAAACTAAGATTTGTAAGTATTTTAAAACGAAGATTTTAAAAAGTAATACTCTCCACTTAATAAAGCTATGTAAGACAATTAAGAACAAATATTGCCCAAATCACTGCACCTGTAAGAATACTAGAAACTTCTGAAGGAAGTGCTTTATGCAGTTCATAACTGTGTGTGCAGAAGACTGACACAGTGGTACACAATCACACTGGTCTAAGAAGATTGCAAAATCCAGTTTCAAAAACCTTAAGGCTTCTTGTTAGCAGTGCAGTTTATTGATGGTAACTTCCAGTCTGGTGGCACATGATGCTGGGTAAGCAGGCTATCAGCCTGTAGGATAATGATGAATTCCACTTCTGTGCTTTGCTTGAACGACTTTGAATCAAGCTGACATTGAATCAAAAGAAATCCACTTTGCATGAGAGAATGCATCTTCTGAAAAATTAAGCAGTGACACACCAGAAGGTTAGAGAAGCAAAGGGAAGAAGTGTGTTTATACAGTCAAAGTGATGGGAAAAGGTGGGCCTGACTGACACATGTCAGCAGGTCTGTCCTCACAGATAACCAGACTTCAGCTGGCCTCAAGAACAAATGAACTGCCCTGGGAAGACATGCTAAAGCACCTAGGAGCATCAGCTGTGAAGGAAAGCCTATTTCCTAGCAGGAATACAAAGAACTTCACAAGTGACTTGCCTTAAATGTTGTTGTTTTCCTTCTTTATTTCAATGACTATTAAGAATAGTTTTTATATCTCATCTTTGTTGACAGAACTCCTCACTGGAACAGGAGTGATCTCTGTCACACTGATAGAGATAGAGGAAAAAAAAAGTCCTTCAAGGAAAGGTTGTGTGGAATTAAAGCTAAGATGAGAACAGCAAGAGTAGGCATGATGTGGGCACCCTGCTGGGTCTCCAGAAAAATTTGTGGAGAACCTAGTCAGAGCTTTCCTGAAGAAGAGAAACTGAAAGTGGCAATCTTTACAGCATTACTTTAGGGCCATGTATATAATAGTAATTATATATTTGACTCTAAATGGTAGTTGGCTGTCTTTCTCTGCTATTCTACTATCTAATCAATGTCTGTTTATGGCTTTATGCTTTTGCCACTTAGAATGGATCACTAAGAAAGAGATGGGATAAACCCTCTTGAAGTGATAGATGCAATGTATTTATCACTACTAATCTTTATGAATTGATGCAATTTATGAGGCATATACTTAAAGCTTTAGATTTTTATGACACTGAAGAACAAAATCATAAAAATCCAGGAAGTCAGGTGTTTCACAGAGCATAGTAGCTATGCTATAACAATATAGTTTATATTATAAGAATTTAAACAACAATAAATTTACAGTTCTTAATCAAAATAGAGCAACTATTAAATAAACTGGAAAATAATAAATATAAATTGATCATAACTTTAATGTCATACAATTAAATCCAGTGTTTAAAAACCATATTAGAGAGGAAAATTATGCTCCCTTTTCCAGGCTTAAATATCACTCATTTAAACAGTTTAATTAAAATGCAAATTCATCTGCAGAACAGATGTAAAGAGAAAAGCTTTGGTGAATATGGAATATCTGAGAAATCATTAACCAAATCACAGAACATCACAGAGCATTAGATGACTGCTACTGAATTGGAAATATGTTCACCATGATGAAAAGATTATAAATTAAATCAGATGGCTGTACCACCTAGTGTTTTAATTTCCGGAAACCTCATTCTGAAACACTTTCTCGCTTTGAATAATAACTTCCATCATCATCAAAGGACTATTAAATCCTTATCTTTTCACCAAAGTAGTTTTTCTTATGTCACATTATGTCATCTGGTGAGCAGTGTAACACAATGCTGTTGATGTGTCATATAAATGCTTACATAAATAAATTAATGTCAGAAAAGTAAAACAGTACCTCATGGAAATGAAGGCAACAAAGTGATGGACTTGGGGATATACTGGCTTTAAACAGATTTCATTAACTCAATAGTTTGTAGCCTTGAATAAGAGGTCTACAAACCAAACAAAAAGCATGATATTTCTGTCCAGATGTGCAGACAGATCAGCACCCATTGCTGCCCACGGCTGCTGGAGCTACCCCAGCTCAGACCCACTGATGGTACCCAGTTGACAAGGTGCTGAGGTCCTTACAGGGACTGCTTCTTTGCCACATTGCTTTGCCTTGCTCCCTAAACAGAACAGGCATTTTAAATGATAATAGTTAGATATGAACACTCCTGTGCTTTTATCTGTATTTACAAAGACAACCTAACTAGATGACGTGGCTGTGCTTCCACAGGTGACACCTAAACACCTCACACTTCTCACTCCCCCATCTGTACCCACCACACCTCTCTCCCGTGTGAGCACAACTGCTTGTGACTCGCAGTCAACCAAACAGGAACTCATCAGTTTCCAAAATAAACTGGGGAAGGAGAGGGGACAGCCCAGGCTGCAAGGCAAGCTGTGTTTCCCAAGGCACCTGAGCCTGTTTGCACAGCAGGGCACAAGGCCTGCTCCCCCAGCAGTCTGTGAAACACCCCCCGCTACTTATTTGGACTTGGAAGTTCTATACAATAACAAGTGCAGCCAGACTTTCTATCTTCAAAGTGTAGGCAGTTTGCTTTGGAAGTTTATATTAATGCAATATCAAAGCCTCTAATAATGTTTCTGTATATGTGACAATGAGCACAGGCATGAATTTTTAGTGTTTGGATCATGTTGAGTGCGGAGCACGTTTAGTTTCTACTATCAAACCCTTGAGTGCTCATTAATTCACAGCATCATCTGATGCTTAGAAGCACAACATAACACATGGTCTGGTGTAGGGAAACACAGCCTTGTGTTACATCCCACATACAAGATGTGCAATTAAAGTGTAAATGTCAAGATTCCCTGGGTTGTTTGGGTTTTTTCTTTCTCATGAATGAGCATGCCAATCTCAATCACCCCACAAGTTTTATTTAGAAAGTTAACGTCAGCATAAGATGTGAACCACTTTCTTCAAATATAGACAAGTGCAGCACTTTTCCAGACATAAAAGTGGCAGATGAAATATATCTCAACAGAATGCTTCTAGTTTTCATGGCCCACTCTGTCTTTGCTGACAAAGGCAGACTTTCTGACAATAAACAAGAGCATCATTTGTGACAATACTAGCTGTGTACTGCAGCAAGATTTCAAAGGGTTTTCTTTAGTCATATTTTATAGAGCTATTACCTAATAAAATATTTGATACACTACTGACATCAGCTGGATGTAAGGAGACTTTACACTTATAGTCTATTGTAAAATAAAAATAATTCTTTAATTTAATATCAGCCTAGGATATTTTGCCCACTATAACCTAATAAAGCTGTCACCCCCCCCCAAAAAAAAAAAAAATTGGATTATCATAAAGCAATCAATCACAGCCTCTTCACTCTAAAGCTGTTCTGGTGTTATCCCCTTTTGGTTCCCTACTTTCCTGTCCTGGATCCCTTCTCAGCCTCCCATCCTCCCTGTGAACAAGAGTTCATGTAGGTGGATGGCTCAGGATGGTCCAGCTGGACACAATTTCCCCTCTTCCTTATTTTTCAGAAGCACTGGTTGCCTGACCCAGACCACCATGTGGGCTGCATGAGCATCACTTTGTACATGGTAATGCAGTGGAGTATGAGAGCAGGAAAGCTGGGGTTCAATATGGGGTAGAAAATTAAAAGCTTAGTTTGAACCTTCCATAATTTTCTGACTTTCCCTCCTCCAGATCTACAGCAATCTGGGCTGCTGGCTACATATTCCATCCCATCTGCTATACAGCAGCACTGGCTGCCACGGCTGCCTTATGAAGTGGAACAGAGGATTCAGCTGGAAAAATAGTGGCTGTGAAAAAGAGCTATAACAAACTTCGGTGGTTTTCATGGATGCAATAAAACTAATCACAACTGGCTTAAAAAAAGACTCAAAAAATAATTGTAGGAAAGGTACTTCTTTGCCATAAACATGGGCCACAAGACTAGTATTTCTAAGCCTATAATTTTCTAGAGGAGACCATAAAAAATCAAATATAAAATGTTAAATATATAAAATATTTTTTTAAATAGTGCCATTATTAAATATGGACATTTATTTTATTTTCCCTGAAATTAACCTCTATTTGTACAGAAAAGATTGGGTGATGATGATCTTAATAATAATAATTTATTGTAAATAAATTGCTTTTTTGTATCAACCACATTGAATGAACAAGTAAAAAGGAAAGAAAATCTTAGAAGTCTTAATTAATCTGAAATATCCAGTAGAATACTTAGAATTTTCAGCCAGAGACTGAGCACTGACAATATTTTCCTGACTACTTGGGTTTTTTATACATTATTAAG
This sequence comes from Cisticola juncidis, assembly GCA_013400215.1. Taxonomy (NCBI): domain Eukaryota; kingdom Metazoa; phylum Chordata; class Aves; order Passeriformes; family Cisticolidae; genus Cisticola; species Cisticola juncidis. The sequence goes on from VXBR01006631.1 coordinate 222,391, forward strand.
TTTTGCACATTCATTATAAAGCAATTGTGTATATAAATAGAATGAAGTACTTGATACCAACAATTGGTCAAGACGTGTAAAAATTCTCAGTTAAAAGTGCTCAAGTATGTCCATTTAGAATATGAATGAATGTGTAGTAATCAAAACAAATACAGCTCCAGATAGTCAGAAAAATGTTGGCAAATATGAGACTTCTGCTTGAGCTGTAATTTGCAGCTATTTGGACATTTTGGGTGATATTTATGGATCCTCTTTCTTGTAACTTTTCTCTCTGTACAGCCTTCTTTCCCCCACCAATCCTTAATTTTCCTTAAGCGGGTAAAAATGTAACCTTTGAGGAATTAGCCTCCACCAAACATGAATTAAATGAGATTTTTTTTTTTACATTATTCAGTCAAAGATATGCCTCACACAATGCACACATGCATCCAATTAGAGATTGGATGCTAGACAGTGAAAACTACTAGACACTGAATTTCTATAGGTAACAAATTAACTGGATTTCACCTAAAAGCTTGACCAGAGCTGGTGAGCACGTCAGACAAGGTGTGATCAGAACAAGACAACTGAAAATTTTAAAATCATCTACCTCTCTTTTATTTTTTGAACTTAAAAAACAAAGCCTGTTAAAAATTCTCTGTGTGGGTGTTTTAAAGTTTCCAGAATATCTCTCTTTCCATTTGCACACAGTCCTTGCAAACTTTACTGAATTATTTTGCCATGCAAATTTACTATTTCTCTTTAAACTGACAAGCAGATGTTGTAAAACATATGATGCTCCATATGGCGTGAAAATTTGTAAAAAAATCCCATTCCTAAAATTACCATATTCCAATGTCTTTAGAGCTGTGAAAGGCTTTTCTGTCTGCCTGTTTTCTATGCCCTTATTACAATCCTGAAGCAGTGTTTATCACCAGAGGATACCACCTGCCTCTCAGAACTGTATGCTGTTCCTCCACGTCTCCCTCCATGCATCACCTGCCAATGAATCACCAAGGAAACTCATTACCACCAGCACAAACTCCACTGAGCAGTGCAGCAGACTGCCAGCAGAGAGTGTTATTTGCTGGATCACTCAAGCATGTCATTTCTTCAAATGCTGCACTTCTGTCATGTTGAAGGGCTCTGCTACGCTGCTTCTCATTCTCATTTATTTAATTTTAATCTCATCTGACATACTGGTGTCAGTACAATGTCTGAGCTGCCATCACAAAGTCTGTATGAGGCTATTTTTACTTCTATGAAAAGAAAAAACACGGTTCTCATTCTTTTCATTTGTCTTTTACATTGAGGCATTTGCTGTTTCATTAGCTCAGCTTAGGCATATCATGTTCTGGATGAATAAAGAAGAAAGTGAACCCTTCTTCCCCACAGTTCAGTGCTTACCTGCAGTTCATGTCAGGCTGTGATTTTCCTATTTTCGCACTGTCAGAATCCATGAGGTTCGCAGACTACTTCACATAAAATGCAAAGATCATGACTCATCTACATCTCATCCTAAGGCTTAAACTGTGACCTGAATGCCTGCCAGTGTCAGATAAATATTTTCAGTGACAGCTTGAATACTTCCAGAATACAATCTTTTAATGTTTAGGTCAAATTTTGCCTTTCCTTCTGTCATGATTTCAGCTGGGATAAAGCTGATTTTCTTTTATCTGCTGCTGTGATGTGTTTTGGACTGAGTATGAGAATAATGTCAGTAACACACTGGATGTTTTAGTTATTGCTAAGTTGAGCTTACTCTAAATCAAAGATTTTTCAGTGTCTCCTGATCTAGCAAGTCTACATGGAGGCACAGGAGGCATCATGGCCAGGAGAGCTGACCTAAACTGGCTAGAGAGATATTCCATTCCATAAAACACCATGCTCAGGATAGAAACTGGGGACAGTTAGCTGAAAATGGGGCCTGATCACTGCTGAGGGATCTGCTGGGCACCAATCAGTGAGTTGTGAGCAACAGTACTGTGCATCACACCTCTCTCTCTCATTTTCTTTACAATTATAATTATTATTAATATTATCGTTGTTGTTATTATTAATTATTAACATTATTTGTTCTATTATCCAACTGTCCTCAATTCAACCCACAAGTTTTATTTTTCTCCCTGGTTCCCCTTTGCACAGAGGAAGGTTGAGAGGGAGGAAGTGAGCAGCTGCATGGGACTTAGTTGCCAGCTGGGGTTAAACCATGAAAGTCACCTACTCTCTAGAAATTCCACTCTTCAGTCCTTGCGCTTTGGACATCCACTTATGTGGATTTTCTACTGGTTGTGTGTCTAGGCCAGCTTATCTGTACTGTCCTACTGTGACTTATTTCTCTTTATCAAACTTGAGGAATGAGGAACACCTCATTTACCCACAGGTTTGGGGCAGAGGCTTCTTCTCATTACAAGTGCTGTACCCATTAGCCAGTGTTCTTTCACTCACCAGAGCTCACAGTTCATCAGTTCAAAGCTGATCCAACCAGATATTTTAAACTACTGAATGTCACTGCTCCATAATTTTACTGTGCACAGCCTTCCACAGACAGCTTGGTACTTTTCATTCTGGTGAAGCCCTGAATGGCTCTATGAACTCCTTTCCTACTTAAATGGATTTATCATATTATTGCACTAATTTAATACTGGCTAAAGTCCCAAGATTCCAAAATATAAATTAGATTTTCTTTTTTTATAACAGCTACTTTTCTATTAGTCCAGAACCAACCACAATTTTTATTTGAAAACCATACACTTAGATGTCAATGGTACTTTTTATTTTTCAGGTTTTGCCTTTCTCCATTTTTCACTTATGTAGGGCAATTTACTATATCTTTGCTTAATGAGGCCAACTTTATCTTTTTAGCAGTGCAGTTGTAGACACTCATGGAAACAATTTAAATGAGGATAAAATTGGAACAAAAAATGAAACCTAAAACGGCTCAGGTCTGAGATATTCAGCATGACCTGAAAAGCATGGCAGAGTTACAGAGATAAAAATCCTTTTAACTGATATTGATAGATGAAAAACATGGATAATAATTACCAAGCACCATAGATTTTTTTATAGTTTTGAGGAAATGAAGGGAGGATTTATCTTACAGTACCATTGGAAACAACCGTATTCCTACTTGGAGTGTGCAGTTATGCTGACTGATATCTGACAAATACAGAGATTACGATGAAAGTCGTATCACCATTTATCATTTCAAACAGTCATTGCTTTTCTCAGAGACATTTTTGGTGAATATTAAAATTTGGCGTAAAATTTAAGCAACTGTTTGTTACTTTTGCTATTATCCATTTTAAAAAAAGCTAGTTGAAAGTATATTTAGATTTATGGAAAATCAGGCATCACTAAAAAAATGTATAAGGCTTAAGCTCTTTTGTGGCATTGCATGTTTTTTGAATATGTTGCTCCATAATAAGTTCTGTTAAATGTAAAGTTAATTCCTTTGTATTACGTTCAGTTCTATGGACCCCGCCCCCTACCTAACTGTATCCCTTTGTTCCCTCTTCCCCCTCGTGTATCCTTCCCGCCTTTTTCTAATGGTTTGTGCCTCGTGTAAACCCTTTCCCGCCTTTTAGTCCCCCCTCCCCATTCCTGATAATTAGTCCAAAGTGCCATCACTCACCCTCATTCTCCCCGAGACTGTATCCCACTGGTTAGAAGTTGCCAACTCCACCCCTGTTCCCTCCTCTTCTGTAACCCCATAAAACCCCCTGCACACCGCGTGTCTTGGTCGGATCGGGGGCTCAGGACCAGGGGAATAAACCTGTTGCTGCTGCACCTCGATTCGAACCCTCTTTCTTCTTCCTCCGCCTTGCTGCTTTGACATCTCGTCGAGTCCCCTTTGGGGAAAAGAGCCCACGGTGTCAGCCGCCCGGTGCGGTCTGACACGAGAACCTGCTGTCCCGGTGCCTGAGCTAGCCGAGGGCAGGAGCGAAAAGCTCTAAAAAGGCACCGCGGCGACACTCTTTCTCAGTAGAAGATTTGTTATTAAATTTATTGCTTACAGTTAAAAAATGAGAAAATACTTGTTTTCACTCTTTGGTCAGGTGTGGAATTTAAAAGGTTGAAAAAAAATGATACCTAGAACTAAGTGTTTAAGGATTACTTAGGAGAGAATGGCTGGGAAAAGATATCATACAGCCTTATTAGAGCAAATGCCAAAATTTCTACTGATTTCCCTGTAGGTACCGAGGTCATAAAATACTGCCTTCCCTCACATTTAACCACTTTCATTTCTGTAGGTCTGTTTAGCTATATAAATTTTGTCTTATCTGTCTGGCTAACAAAAATATAATAATGATAAATGAACATTGTGACAGTGTCACTGTTGAAAGCCAGATCTGCAGCATTTATTTTGGGAAGAGCATCCTCCCAGGACTGAAAGTTTTAAATTGCATGTGAGAGGAGTAAGAATTGACACAAATTCAAGAAACAGACTGAAGACCTGGCACAAAGTGCTTCTTTGGAACAAAGAGGAAAGCTTTGATTCTGAGGCTGGGAATATTGTATGAAAGCCTTTAAGTTAGAGGAGTTTGGGGAAAATGTTGAATAATTTTGAAGTATTATTAGTCACTTCAAAGACTATGGATGCTGAGCTAAAGGAGCATTATTATGCTTTAATCTTTACAATCTTGTGGGGTTTTTTTCCTTAGTGAAAAAAGGATCCTTGTATTTATCTCTTTACTCAGTATTTTACTTTTTTCCTCATACATGTTACAATGAGTTTTCACTGACTTGAGTAATAATGTATTTTAAGACAATTAGACTGATGTAAAATATGGTATAATGTTGACAATTTTTTGACATTTGTCAAGACTGCCTTTTTTGTTAATCCATTCACTGGAAAAAAAAAAAAGTAAAAATCTGCCAGATTGAATTGACACTCTCATCTGTAAGGTTAGATTATGTGCTCTCATCACTCTTGGGTTTCCATCACAACAGATTTCATTTGTCCTGTCAGGTGGCATAAGGGTGACCAAGAAAACCTACCAGTCTAAATCCAAATGGGCTAAATTACACAATAGACTCATGAACCCAAGTCTGATCAAGGCCAGTCTGGTACTGCTGAGCAGCCCTGGAGGGCTGACACTGCCATCATGAAGCTCTGCCTGCCAGCAACTGAGCTCAGATGCCATTAAACACTTTACAGTGCAGCATCCAAAATTCATTGGAAGTTATGTTTACTGTGTTACTTACATGCAAAGTTTGCTTTTTACTACAAAGATTGTAGTGTTCCATATGATAAAGCAGGGAAAAGTTCCTTTCTCATCCATTCCCTCCATCCTTTTGCATTCAACCATGAATTTACAAGACGTGGTGTTTACAGAGAATTGAATGTCACTATTTTAGGATTCATTCCTTCAGTGCCCATACCACTATTTAGTGAACATGTTTTCCTGTACTTCAGTTATTCAAGCCACAGATTCTTAATTAATTTATGTATTAATTTATTATTATTGAGATACCTAACTTAGACTCCTATTCATTTTGAGGTAACTTATGTCATTATCTCAGTCTTCTGCTGACAAATCATTAGTGAAACATATTTCTGAAGCACCAAGTTCTAAAAGGCAGAAATGTTGCTTAAATAGGAGAAGAGAACATTCTTATAGTTTGTCTTTCAGTTAACCTGAATTTTCCAGAAGTGTATGATAGTGAAATCTACTTTATCATAGCATCACCTTTTCATCTCATAAGAAATTCCCCAAATGCTTTAGTAGTTTTTGATTCACTTAGCTGCACAGCAGCAAAGATTATAAATATAAAAACAACTGTTGGAAGGAAAAAAAACAAAAACAAAAACAAAAAAAAACAGGCTAGAAGTACTAAAAAGGACAGAAATCATTAGAGTCTTTCTATTTTAAAAAACATTCAAAGAGCAGGGGGAAGACAATATCTGTACTCAGATATCAGAAGAAGCCACTACAGATACCTAAGAATCCTATTCAACAGAAAGAACACTGTTGAATGTGACCTTAATACAGGTGCGCTTGCACATCTTCTGAAAACTTGTGGTTTCACAGATTATTTACCCCTTAAAACATGTCTCAAGGAAAGCCATGTCCTTGGAAGGTAAAGTCCTAATGCACAACAGAATCTTTCCTGTTATATAGAGTAATTATTTTCTCATTCTGTGATAGCTGCTGAGTTTCTATAAATCAGAAAAATAGCAAGTGCCCTCTAAACTCTCCTCACTAGAGTTCTTCCTGAACCATGCCCTCTTTGGTCACATTCATATAGGCACAAGTACATAAACTTTAGCCTATATATTGATGAGACATGCTTGGAAACATTTCAGTACCTGACCTGGAGAACACTCCCTAATAAATGACTTTAAAATAAAGTTTCCCTTTTTCTTTGCTTCACCTTGTGCTTTTTAAAGGAGAGTTTTCCCATCTTTCTGTGATGTAACAGGAGTACTTACTGCTGTAGGCATGATGAATAGTCCAGCCCAAACTGCTGGTCATGAAGCACAGAGTGTGACAAGGACATCAGATTGCCTGGAACCAGAGCCCTGGCAGGCGTGACCGTGTCTGTAATTCCCTGCCAGAGTGTCCTTGCTGAAGTCAGTTTTGCTGCTATTTCCTATTAGTTATGACTTTATAAGCAGCAAAGTCAAAACTGAGGAAATCTCCTTGCTCAAGGAGAAGCCTTAAACCCATAATCATAGCTTCCTACAACTTCAAGCAAATTCTAAGCAGCATCATGGAGTAAACTTTCCCTATGCTGGACTTTGGCAGAGAAGAGGAAAAATATTTTTATCTAATTTTTATCTAAAAATTTTATCTAATACAGTGGACTATTTTGCTCTTATGTCCAAGTATCTGGTACTTCAATATCCTCTGCAGATACCTATTTTATTTGCTTATCCTCAAAAAATCTTACAATAAAACCAAAACAATAATTTTATTAAATACATAATTATACGTCACAAAGAATTTTGAAGTCTAACTTGATATACACATCACCTATGTATGCATACATATATAGGTTGAAATAATCTGGAAACTTGCAGACAATGCTTATATACTTCCACACATGACATGGAAACAGGTTGACAGCTCCACTGCATCTCCCCAATTTAATAAAGCAGAAAAATTCCTAATGGTAACACTCATCTTCACCTGCTGTCCCACAACTCTGTTTTTGACCCTCATTTACTGCATTAGGGATCATCTATCACAGAGTGTATAGAAAATGTGATGGAATTAAGGAAACAAACCCAGAGAAGGTAACTCTTGTTGCTTCTGTGAGCACATATCTCTTTACAGTGTTAGTATTAGTATGCTGGGCTCTTCAGATTTTCTAGCTCGATACCCATAGTCAGAAATATGAGACAAGTTTTAGTGGGAGAGCCCGAATACAACACAACAAAACATCCTCAGCATCTGAATTAATTGCTTCATGCACTGTTACTTGCACAGTCCTTCAAATATAAGTTCAAGCCTGGGTAAAGTGTAGCATATGCTAAAATTATGTAAAGAGTAATAGATTGTGATGTAGCATTGGATAGAAAAATGGGGAATCCATTCCTTCCTGCTAAAAGTTCTGGAGGAAAAATAAAGTGTTAAAAAACTAGTATTTTCAAAATTTTTCATTCTGAATTTCATATGGACTCACAAAACTGAAATTTACTGATAGTCTAATCCTTGTCCTTTGATATTTCTTAAAAAGAAAATCCAGCAACTGTCAAATTCTTTTGCCAATAATTTTTGTGGACTGAGAGTTCATAACTCCCAGGAAAACTAACAGGGCCCCATCAATCCTAAGAAACGAACCCATTAGAAATAATAGAACTTGATCAATCATTTAATAAAAGGAGTCAGCAAATGTAAAACCCATGGTCTCATCACTTTAGAAACAGATCTCCAACTAGCTGAATTTGTGCTAGTTATCACTGATGCTCTATGCTTTTTTTCAGGTGAGTGGGAGAATTATGACAGAAGAATTAAGACAAAAATGGTGGACAATTTCCTCCTCAGGATTTTGCTTTCCAACAGACTAATTCATGGCAAGGTCTAAGCATTTCTGGCTTTCATCTTTAACAGTACTGCTCTGTAACACATAGTTATTAAAATTACTTTGCAAGGAAAAAAAACCACCCTCAAATCATAGACCTGAGGGAGGAAATGCTTGAGGATTTTTAACTGCCTTAGATCTTCACAGAAAAACAGATTTTTTGAAACAAAATTATTTGCACTCCAGAACTCTGAAGCTGTGCCATTACCCTGCTTCTCATGATTTTAAAGCTCTTGGTTTAGAGACAAATTATACATTCAATATGCTTGCTCCACAGAACTGATGTACAACTAAACTTTGTATAACTCTCTTTTTCTGATAAAGAAACTTTAGTGTGAGACTGGCCATGCATTGAAATTATATGAAATGCACATAGAGGCAGGGAGAAACAGCTGTTTTCCCAATATAGCAAATTCTTTTGGGAAATTTGTGCAGAAGGAAGCAATAAATGCATCAGCAAGCACTGACACACTGATAATTACTGCAAAGCAAAAGAACATCTGCATGCAAGAAGGAATAAAAACAACACTACAGCTAATGAAAAGAAAAATTAAAAGCAACACTTTGATGAGAAATGGAAGAAAAATTATCCTTCTTTTCCTGAAAAGATTCCATATTTAATCCTGACAGATTTTTGTTGCTTGATAGCTTGTGCATTTTTGACTGAAATAGTTTATGCCTCATTGAGTAATAGAAGCTTCCCTGCTCCCTGAATAAAAACCAAAAAAACCCCATCAAAAAAACCCCAAACAAAAAAACCAACCAATCAGGACCTGTGATATGCAGAGGAGTTATTTACTACCCAGCATCAATTCCTGGGCAAGTCAAATTTTCCTACATGTTATTTAAATCAAATGAGCATTTTAGGTTCATCCTAAGAGAGAATGTGAAAATATTACACAAAAAAACCAAATCAAGAAGTATTACTACTACATCATATTATCTGCCTGAATAACTCTGTAAAAGTTCACAGGGGAATGTAAATTAAGGTCCATGTTGGAAGGTTTGAATAAACCAGCTGGTTTATGAAGTTTTTCTCAGAAAAATAATTAAACATTTCAGTTGTATGTTGGTCAGGGGAAAAAATGTCCAGCTAACTTCTCTGATATCTTTCTGTTTTGTCTTTCCCAAAGAAAATGGAGCCAAAGGACATGAAATGGATCATTCTGGATGTGAGCTTCTGTTCTAGCAACTCTTGATTTTTCATTATTTCTGGCTGCCATTAGCCACCTAACCACCCCAAAAAGAGCTTTCCTTAGTTTTCTAAGCTATTTCTCCCAATATATTTTGAGGTTGTTTTTTAGGGATTTGTTTGTTAGCTTGTTTAAAGTACATAATGAACAATTAAGTACTTTTTGAGGGGGTTTCAAAATCATCAGTAGCTTTTCATATTTTATGTCATTGTGAACTTTACACACCCCGATTGTGAACTCATCCTATGTCTGTTTTGGACTTCTGAGGATTTTATTCTCTGCATGATTTTTTTTCCACTTTCAAAATAGTTCTAAAATCTAAAAGTTATACTGGAGGTATAGGTAGTGTCTATGATCCAGAGAAATTAAAACATTACTATTAGGAATTTGTGAAGAGCAGAAACGAGTCATACAAAAAAACAGAAAAAGAAGAAACAGTCACGTTCATAGCTATAATCTAAAGTCTATGCTCTGAGAATGTGATTCAGAGTGAATGGTGATGATAGTACCAATTTAACCAATGAATGAAATGCTCATACTCTGTAAAGGTTTTTTGCTTCAATCAGTGGGTATTTTTATTTCCATGAGAAAAAGGATTATGCATCATTTTCATTTTAGATTGCCCTTGGAAATCTACATTTTTAAGATAATTTGCATCTCTTTTATACAGACAACACTGTCAGTTTGGAATTTTAATTTTCATGAGCCAGAGATAGGTTTAAGATATCACCTCCAAAGCCCTGAAAATCAATGAAAAAAAAAGTGAGATTTTTTGCAAGTCAGCTGACTGCTTTTCTTGTCTCTTTGCCTGGTAGTTCTTCCCCTGGTTCCTCTGTACTTGCAAAGACTGAATCCTGGTCTTAGCTGGCAGGCACTGGTGTAAGAAGTATGATCAGCACTCTTGCAAACATCACCTACATTCTCCTGAGCTCTCAAAGCTCAGCTGTACACTCCAGGTTCAGTGAGTGCATAACTGGGGATTATGCTGATCTTAACCTCAGGACCCACAAAGTTTCTGCTAGGAGCTCAAGGAATGACGAGGGTGTTAGACTGATGGGGAATGCAGTAGGAAGGAATGTTTTGTAAAAGACACAAATCCACTTTAAGAACTTTGTCACAAATTTGCATAAGTCCCCAATACAACTGTAAGCTGAAGTTCTACTTATGTTAAATTCCTCAGAAAAAACTGATCTGTTGTTGAACTTTTCGTGCACTCTCACATCCTTTCCACAGCTCTGTATTACTGTCCCAAAACTGCACCAATGTTGAGTTTTCAAACTCAAATGCATTGAAGTGTGCATTTGAGGTACAGCATGAATTTAGTCACTTGTGTTAAATGTGATTTAAATTGGTTCTTTAATCACATTTTTTAAAATTTATTCAGCATGGGTTAATTTCAAGAAAGCGGAATGAGAAATTAAGCACAGTATTGATTATGTTGATTAATACAGGAGATGATGAATACCTTTCTTGCCACTTCAAAGTCAGTTCAGATGTATTTCAGATGCAAATATTCTCAGTCAGGCTCTTCTCTCCATGCTGTTGATTGTGTTAATTTCTCTCTAGTCATCACCTCCTGTGCTTCCAAAAAACACTAGGTAATGGCAGTCTTCAGGCCAAAAAGGAAAAGGAACACAGCAAGGGCAGACAGCAATGAATATACAGAGCATGTGCCAACAGGATTTCTCCATATCAGAGACAAATGGAGCCTTCTCCAGGAAAGAAAAACACCAAATTCCTGAAATATTCTTCTCATTCTGCTATACATCTTGCAACTGAGCTTCCTATTATTCAAACAAAATCCAAGTGAAAAACAATTCACATCTTTGGCAATTCGTCTGGTGAGGGAGTGGGATAAATCAAGGAAATTTTTTTTTAAAAGAAGCTGAACTAAGCCAAATGTATGGCTGGAATATGCAGCCATACAAACACTCACAGGTAACCTGCACTGAATACTCCAATTACAGAGGCTACCCTTAAAACCAAGAGCTTTAGGAAATGCAAACTAATCCTGTTTTCAAAATAGTTTTCAAGCATGTGTGGATTGAAGGAGAAAGCTTCTGCCATGCTTCTTTTATTTCTTATTTGTCCAGTATTAATTAAAGGGTCACAGAGATGCTCTGTAACTCCATATTCATAAACTGCTAATGAGGCCTTTGAGTGGAATTATTTATCATGGCTGAGTTTTCTCCTCTCCACTTCTTCCACCTGGTGGAAGAACAGTGAAGCAGAACACTGTCATTTTCATACTCAAGATTAATCCCAGACTGAATAACTAAAATGCTTCAGAAGGGTTTAGAAAATACCTTGTGCTTTCGCATTACAGGACGTACATGACCATTTCTGGAATGAGTTACAAAGACAAATGAAACAATGATTAAGTACGACATGCTCTGATGACAAGGCTATAATTTGTCCAACTATAGAGTTTTAATTTTATGATTTATTTCAGTAATGCCAGCTAATAATCGAGCAACTGACTTTTTTTGCCTTACAGGGTATTTGAAGAAAGAATTCATGGCAGAAGATTCATTTTTCCCAGAAAATCCTACCAGATTTCTAGGGTCTTTTCCATGTAAAATATGTCTTATTTTCAAAGCTAACATTACCCCTGCCTTTGCAGGTAAGACAATGTGTTTCTATATACCTTACAAGTATGATTATCATATGACTCTAGTCACGAGACAGAGAACCAGAAAAATTCATCAAAAGAACAGCTGATTAACTGAGAAACCTTCTTTTGCAAACCTCTTTCCATAAAAAATCCAACCTTAGGGAAAGCGTGTGAAAAGTGCTCTTATTGCATTCTAATGTCTCCCACATGCTCACAGTAAACACAGACTAATGTTATTTTTACCTTTTCTAACTACAGAAAAGTGAGTTGAATCCCTTTGGTAGCTAAATTAACAACACTTCAATTTTTTTGATTTTTGCTTCTTAATGAGCAAGCATACTGAGATACACAAATTGCTACTCCAAATGTTTCCTTTAGCTTTTGCCTTAAAAAATCTGCATTTAAAAAAAAATCTCATTAACTCTTTCTCTATCTTATCACTTAATATTACATAGATAGCAAGTAAGTTTTATGTTTAGTAATACAGTGGACAGTTTTTCTGTATAAAAGAGTTTACTTAAGTTTATTTCCTTAAGGAGATAGTTAAACTTATTCTAGTTTTAAACATGGACATCAAGGAGCTTTGTGAAAATTCTAGTCAAAAAAGAGGAAAGAAAAGAAAAATGCGGTAAGATGGGTATTTTTACAAATGTCATTTTAATTAGCTATGAGATTTTTTTATTTAGGTGGTCAAATCTGATTCTAATATTTCCAATCTCACAAATAAAATAAATTAATATTTAAGTGCATAAACCCCAGTAATTTAATGGTATGTTTAACTCTTTCTAAACCAAGGTGTTTACAATGTGCCTAGATTTACCAGGTTTGAGAACTCAGACATTTATCTCATTATTTATAATCCAGAACCACATCATGGTTTTGTATTGTTCTTCTGTGTTTTCATGTATTTAATGCCTCTATTAAGAACTCCTAGGACTGTGTAGATACCAATGTCTTGAAAATCTTATGAATTAATACAACTTAACTGTGTCATCTTCAGCTTCACCTGTTTACTGTGCCTCAGCCTATGATTAATTTAGCCAATCCTTGCCTGAAACCTCAAAGCTATTTTTTATTCATTTCCACTTTCATGTCATGCACTGAGGAACATCATATAGCCTGAAGGGAAGAGGAGCCTCCTCTCCTCTTTTGCTAAGCTAGGAAGTTCAATTTAAAAAATGACTATAAAAGAAACTAGAAGGCAGAAAATAGTATCTGTAGAAAGTAAAGAAATAACATGTAAAATTAAAGATGTGATAAGGGCAACAAGAAAAATGTATTGAGAACAATCTTTTTTTCATAAGTCGAAAGTCTAGTGATTATTCATGCCAGGAGCTGCTGCACTGCCTACAGCCCTCTCACATAACTTTCCTCCACTTTCCCATGTAAAATGGAGATAGTATTTCTAAATTAGGGAAGCAGAGAACACCCTAAGCTCAACTGGTAAGACGATTTAGTGCTTCCATCCCAGCCGCCAAGGTGTGCCAATGGGAAGGTGACGCCAGCGGGTGCCCTGAGCCCCTGCAGGGCTGCTCCACCCTCCACAGCTGATCCCACCCAGCAGCCTGCAGGCAGCTCCCCCCTGGCACCAGCAATCACAGCACCCCCTGTGCCCGTGCTGACCCTGGTGGGGGGCAGCGTGTTCTCATGGGAATGTTTGCTGCCAGTAGAAATGGTGTGTGGAATTGCTAGAAAAATTCCATCCAAGTGCCTAAGGCATGAATTATGAGGTGAATTTTGCCCAGCAGTCCATCTGAAAGGGTTGCAAGAGTATGTACACCATGCTCTTTTCCCTTCTAGCGTTAGCACCAATAACTGGCATATTTGTTCAATACTTTATGGGTCTTGAGTGCCTTTTGTAGTGAAATCTGTTTCAAGCACTACCTTGGTGCATTACACCAGGTTAGCTCTCTGGTTATTGACTTTGAGTTTTGAAAATGAAATGACAGGAAAATAAAACAAGAAGCAAAACAAATTAAAACAAACAAACAAACAAAAAAAAAACCCAACACCAAAAACCAAACAAAAAAAACCCCCCAACATGACCCATGATGAATTCATGCCTTTCAGATATGCTTTACAATACTTGTAGAGAAGTAAATGTCTTGGCTCAGTAAAAACAAAACACAATCCAGACTAAAAGAAAAAATATATAGAAACATGGATTCAAGAGTCATATCTGAAACTTCTTTAGTTCTATTTTTTTTTTTAACTTATTTTTAGCTTATTACTATCTGCAATGACAGTGACTTTGGATATAGCTTATTTTGTAAAATTGTTTCTCTGGACCTGTCATTTTAAAATAGAAAGAATCCTTTTGTTGATTTCTGTCAGTCTCTTATTAAAATAATGTTTTTCATGTTATTACCATAGTTTTCCTGCCTCAGAAAATGCAACTAAGGTCAAAGCTGAAACTGAAACGAGATTGATAACTATCTCACCATTGTATCTTTATTTTACAATTCTTTGGCTGTATTTTGATAGGTGATCTGTATGTTATGGAGAGATAGGAACTCAGCTGATGTGTTGTTTTTAGCAGTAGTTAAAACAGAATAAATATTTTTTTCCACAGTGTGGCAGCACAGCCTTTTAAGAGGAAGAACTGACTTGTCTCAAGAAGATCTTGCTGAATCAGTTGAAAGTTCTGAACAGCTGAAATCAGAGTTTATAGATTCTTTGTCCGCAGTGACTTGGATCCTGTTTGGAAGACTAATTCTCTGCTCTAGAATTCCAAATCACTGCAGAGCCTTTTTTTTTTTCCCCACAGTTACTTTTTAAAATTCATTTTTTCCACAGTAAAAGTCTTGAAATACCAAACAGTTCACCAAAATGTTGAATGATGCTTTGCTGTGTTATAAAACCATTCTGCAGACCCACAGGCAAAGATGTGAAAGGAACTTTTTGCTGTTATGCTTGAGAGGAAGAACTTAGGAATGTGCAGGCAAGCAGTAAGTGTTCTGCAGTTCAGCAATGAATCTGATATAGGAACGGTACAGAACACTTAAGGGCAAATTATGTTGTTTTTTTTACTTCCCAGTGCCTTGCATTTGTGTCTGTGTGTGTGCAAATGATCAAGAGAGAAAGCAAATAAAATGAAATCTAATTCCTGAGGAATTATATATGACAAAAACATTCACAGCCCACTCTGCAATCCTCCAGATTCAGAGTAACTCCTTTAAAAAGGAAAAATCATGACCACATTTCTGTTATCTATGGCTAAACCTTCCTGACTGCAGCAATGTTCCACTCACATTTTCCCTCTCATTTCAAATAAATTAAGGAACCAAGCACTTTTCATCCCTTCCATTCTCTACCCCTTCTTCCTGGGTACTACCTTCCTTCTAACCATGTTCAGGCTGTCTAATTTTGAACAGAGCAGGTCTATTTTCCTCATCATTTGACTTTGTACCTTCTCATAATAGTGCTTACTCTTTCATGCTTGAAGTCAAAGGCTGAAATAGAAATAATAGCTTCTTAAAGGCTTATGAGAAAATTGTTGCTATTTTGGAAGAGGCAAGACCTAATTTTCCTAGGGAAAACATTCATTTAAATACATCTCAAAGGATTCATCAATAAAAAGACTTTGTATAGTCATAAAGATAATCAAAGATTTAATTATGGCTACACCAACTAAGTAAAGCTAAGCAGTTGATTTTTTGTTGTTTTCTGCAACAGACGATGGAAAAATAATTACATTTTCAGAAATTCTGTCTAATGTGAAAATGTCTGAAAACATAGTAGTGTTTGCATTATAATCAGCTAATTACCACTACTCCTGTAGATTATCCTATGTGACAGGATCTGGATGATTGAGCTGTATCTGTAGTGTCACTCAATAATGAAATTACTGGAGGATTTCTTAAAACATTTGTGTACCCAATATAAACACACATGTACATACTTTCATCATGCATCTGTTGTGAGAACCTAAATTTTATTATGCTAAATTTGGATATACAGAATATCAGACAAGCCAAAAGTGGATAATAAGTATCCCATCAGAGAGGTTCATTTCTCCTATGGGACCAGCTGACTCATGATTTAAAGTGATAAATTACTTCTGTGAAAGAGTCTAATGATTTGTATCAAAAAGAAGAAGCTATTAAATTCTAATATTTAAATCTGTGGGAGGAAATAAATATTTGGCTACATCAAAACAGTCTTGAGAAAATGTGAAGAGTTTTTTAAATGAAAAATAGCAACTTCTTTCATCTTTTATTATCAGCAATGTCTGTAAACAGCAAATGACTCACAATATCAATCTTTTAAAAATTATTTTATTGTTAATGTCACATACTGGTAACTCAGTATTGACTTCCTGGCTTGTCATCCTGCTTTATCTTTGAGAATTGAAGGAGTTGTTTTATCAGTATAAATCAACTTTATCTATGCTTTGCTATGGATGGCTTTAAGCTCATTTACTGTGAAACTACTGGTACCAGGTCATCCATAATCACCTTTTATCTTCAATATACTGTAAAATATTTCAAATTAATTTCAGAAATGTTTAATGAAAGCAATTAAAGGAACAGAGCATTGTAGCTGCCTGTGTTCTGCCTGCAGCTATGACATGACCTATGGATTTTAAAGCAAGGTACTACCTATACTCCAAAGCTCATTATTAATGTCAGAAATTCATAGTGATTTAGCATAATTTGAAATAGATATTCTTAGCTAACATTTTTTTTAGGGTTATTGTAAGTTAAATGTTGTACTTGGTTAAATCCCTGAATTTAACGGGAATTATGAAGAACATATAGCCAGTGCCATACAAGGATAGCACTGATAGCTCCCACTGCTCACAGAAGAGAGTGGTAGTGATACATACTAACACACAAATAAACATGCTACATAGGTACCTATATTTCACAAACAGAAGCTGGATTGATTGACTGATTATTTCCTGAGTCTACTAAATGCTGCCTAATTTTTCTGAAACAAAGGAGACTAATCTTTCATGAATTCCTGAAAATACTGAATGATCCTAAAATATATGAAATAAAATTTACGAGACAAAATTTAACATGGCCACGCCAAAATTCTATATGCAGTAGACTATTTCACTGCAAGAAACAGTCACAGAAATTAAAAAACCCCAACCCTAAAATCACTGCTTCAGTAATTACCTAACTTGATCACAGAGCTGATTATCAAGTAGTCAACATTTATGGGCCACTGAAGTGGAAACTGCTTAAACTTAATGAGCAGTTAGAATAGGCCAGAGTCAAAATTGGATTTCTGTCTGGCTTAGAACCATGTAACAGCATCTTTTCTCTTTACTGCTTTTAGTCTCCACTCTCCAGGAAGGCAATCTAAAGCTGGCCTTGAAATAAAGTGAGGCAGGTAGGACAGCAATGCAAGCTCATTAGGAAAGTGAACTAATGGATGTCACAGAGCTCCATGCTCCTGCAACTGGTTTAAGTGTAGCCAGCTATTTTGTACACAGTAACAGAGTCACCAGGATAAACCCTCATTTCCCAGCACTGTCTTTAACCACATTGTCCCTTTTATGCTTCTCATGAGTATCAGGGAACCTGTCCACCATAACCAACCACAGGCTCTGGTGAGCTTTTCCTTGTCACACAGGGAAACATCACCACAGTGCTCCCTTAACAGAGCATCTTTATTATCCCCAGCAATCAACTTAGAAATCCACACAAATAAGAATCAGACTGTGGTGTTTAGGTGAGGCCTAAATTTTTGCTTTTCTTCCTGTCAACTAAAGGTTTTGTGATTACTTAGGTTCAGGGTAGGGAAGTTCACTGAAAAAAATTACTTCCGTTTCAAATTTATAGATTAAATTTACTTAAAGAAAAACGGATTTAGCTTGCATAAGAAAGAATTGAAGTCTACCTAGAGAGAAGAAAGTAACAGAATTTTAGGATCTTGAAATAAATGATAATACTTCTAGAAAGGGAAAAGATTTCTACAAAGGGGATGTGATGTCTTAAAGATCAAAATAGGTTTTATATATATATATAACTTATCTGTTTGCACACCAACACAATATAATTTGCTTTTACTATTTGATGCTGCAGCACAAACAAGTATTTAAAGAATACCCAGCTAGGATTTATGGAGTTATTATAATTCGATAACCAGAGTTTCACAACATGCAAAATAAATAATGGAATTGCATAGCACTTAAAAGTAAGAAAGTATACGTTGAGAAAGAGTATTAGAGATATAAAGTTATAAATAAACGCAATGCTATAGTTCATGAGCTAATACTGACCTGTTAACCTGGGAACATTACGAGACATACATATGTGCACTTTGTCTATATAAAATATATGCACTCCCTTTATGTAAGCATTGTATTTGCAGTAATATTTTTCTGTTATGTGGGTTTAGGGGATACTGTGAAATCACAGTTTTGGTCTCACATCTAATTTGTTTCTTGCACAGACCCTCTTCACAGAAGAAATGAGAACCTGTTATTTTAACCGTATTTGTTTAGTTGTCCCTGCCTTAGTTTCTATATATCCTCAAGGGATATAATGGATCCAAAACCATCATTCCATGATGGCTCCCATAACTCCAATGGTCAAGAGTGCCCCAGACACTGTGGAACATGGCTTTATACATTAATCTCATGGAGTAAATGACGACTTGGCCTGCCAATATAGTGTTTGGAGGTCAGTTATAAGAAGTACAAATTTGCATGAGTCAAAAGTGTACTTAAGACATACCCAGAAAAATTAATGCCTTTACTCCTGATAATACTCCTGAAATTTAGGTACATATGTAGTTACAGAGATGCTACTTGGTAGAAAACTAGAACATAACCTTCAAACATTCATTTCATTCATGGCAGCATCTCATCCTACATGGTTAAAAACTCCAGTTTCTTAAAGATGTTTAAACTGCTTCACAGTTATCAAGGAGGTAAGAGCATACAAATGGGATATCACTACGTTTACCGATTTTATGGTATCTTATCTCTCAGAAAAAGCTAATGAAATATTTATTTTTTGTGTAAGAGCAAATGAACAGTGACTACTTCAAAAAATAAAGGTCTCTGTTCATCATCAATTAATAGATTAGTGAAGTTCATAAAAGCCAGAAATATGCCTGGGTTTTGTGCACTTGGAGAGGGGAAAGGTACTCCTAGTACACTGGAAAGCAAAAGAATGAGCGTGCCAAACATTAATTAGTACCTTCATGCTCAAAGAGGAAATAAGCCATAAAAGAAATTAAGTAGTTTGCTACAGCTGTGCCAAGGCTTTTGAAGAATTCACAGTACCTCTGATGTTTGAAAAACACATCCAGCTTCAGCAGAAGATTACTTGGGGCTGCAATGTGGTCTCCAGCTGAGTTAAGGGATGCTTATCCCTTGGATAGCAAGCTCCACGTGACCTGGATGAACCGTGCAGGGCAGACACTTCAATTTCTCCCTGTCACATTACAGATCTCCAGGGGTTTATTATAAAGCAGGTATTCATCTCAACGTGGGCTGTGACACACAGAGCCCCACTGGCTCATCACCAGCTCCCCTGCAGCCCACCTGCCTCACGATTAAAGTGTCTGTGTTGATCCCATGGCAGTTCCAGTCACATGAAGACCACTCCAGCAGGAATAAGAGCAGCTGGGAAGGACCTGCAGGTCACTGGAGGGACTCATCCCGCTTTGTCCCTTGTCCCTTCTCCAGCACTGAGCAAACCTGACATGGACAACCCATCTGTCTCCTCTGAAGTGTAACAGCCAAGCTACTTCCATGCTGTGTTAGAGGGGACACATATTGATAAAGTATTTGCAGCTCCAGTAACACAAGTATGTCATCAGAAGCAGCATATTATATTCACTTATTCCACCTTGATTCTACTTTAAGAGTTCAACTCCCAAATACCTAGACCACACTATGAATACTAACACATATTAGTGAAAATAACTAAGACCTCCTTCTCAGAAAGCCATGATTTCTTCTGCAGAAATTCCCAGTTACCTATTTACTTTCTCCTTCTCAGCTGCTGACACTCAGAGCAGACCATTTGCCACAGGCTCATGAAAGCACAGACCCAGCCACACCACCCTCAATTGAGGCAAGGAGTGCAGGGTACTCCATTGCTTTAAAGCAATTTCAGTCTAGTGCTGATCACAGTGCTGTCAAAAAAGTGCTTTATTTATAGCAGGCTGCTGATTCTGTCTGAAATTATTTCTATCTCACAATTATGCTCTGTGACTGGCTTTGTTTTGGGAAAACATGTCTGCATAATTGATAGTGGAATGCAGGAAGGTGCTAACAACTATCAATTTCTGGTGTCAGAAAGCAGCTGAGGCTGAAACATGCTGCTTAATGTACTGGCAAGATTATCTGATACATACAGAAAAATTTCTAAAATCCTAACATGTATCAAATAAAGGATACAGTTAGAAATATGACTCCATATTGTAACTGGTAGAAGAAATTAAAATAGAATTATTTGTAGCTTTGATCCAATGAATGTTTAAATAGGGGATATTTCAAACTCAATCTTTCACATACTGAATACTTCTTTAATAGTAGGGGCCTCATCTTTTTCTGCAAAGATACAGGAAACTTCCTCTTCCAATTATTAAATGCTCTTTGAATGCAGCTAAGGTTCACAAGCCTGACAGTCTGAAGAAGCTTGTGACTATGTTGCATTGCCACAAAACTAAAGATCTTGGACTGTTTGATAAGAAATTAATTGCTTTTTCTACCAAGCAGAAGGATAAAATCTGGCAAAAAATTAGATAAATGAGTAATTGTTAATGTTCCCATTTTTTCACGTGGATTTTTATTCTGCAGCAATTAGCACCCTCTAACACCTAAGGTACAAACCAGCATTATCTGTCCATTCTGAATTCAAAAACTAATCCACATTAATGACTGTAAATTAACTCATGTAACATAAAGGCATACCATAAAGCCCCCTAATTTCATAATTTCAACAACTAAAAAATATTTTACAGTTAATACCAGACAGTAATTTTCTGACAATTTTTATTGAGATAATTACCATTCTTCCCACAGTGACAATAATTTTTGTGTCAGTGTTGGACATGTAGTTTCTACAGTGCAGACAGACTTGCCAGTATGGCCACTGCTCAAAACATTCTGATGTAGAATTAGGAACAGGTTTTATATGTGTACTTCCATTGTTTTGAAATAAAATTCTGTTTATTGAGCTGAAGAAACTTGTGAAGAAACT
Organism: Cisticola juncidis; assembly: GCA_013400215.1. Classification (NCBI taxonomy): domain Eukaryota; kingdom Metazoa; phylum Chordata; class Aves; order Passeriformes; family Cisticolidae; genus Cisticola; species Cisticola juncidis. The sequence goes on from VXBR01006631.1 coordinate 243,381, forward strand.
GTTTGTGACTGACACCACAGATAGATCTTTCTGTGATTTTGTAGCAATATCCAAGCTCACTCACTATCTAATCTTGCTGTCTATGGTAGAAGAGATTCTTTTGCAGAGGCCTCTGGCCTCACTTCTCCAGTTTATTCAGGGTTTTAATCTGCCAGGAGATGAAAAAGGGCTTCCAATTTCTCTGTTGTTTCATGTAGAATTGCAGCTACTTCTTTTCACTTGCCAGGTTTATTTACACTAACTGTTCTTAATTTGTTCATTTAGCTAATCCCAACAGAGTAAGTCTTATCTATCAGAATTAGGTGTGCTTCAAGGGTAAAAGTCAGTGTTATAGTGGAAAATAAATGGAACAGCAGCCCTGAAACATATGGGTGCTTGCCAATTTTTAACTGGCTGTGAGGACACAAGTGGGGGTAATATGAGAGTTAATTACAGTACCAATGGAAAAAAAAAAAGAGAGAAAAAAAAAAGAGAAAGTAGAATTAAAAAGAGGGGAAAATTAAACCAAGCAAACTAAGTGTCTGAAATGCAGAACTTACTGCCCAGGGGTTTGTTTTTGTTGTTTTTTAATTAAGTATTGGATATATATTTATCAGTATGGGACAGAAGTTCATGGTATTAATATCATACTACACCAAAGCATGTACTCACTTGGAAAGAATAAAACAGCTGAGAAAACACTTGTAGATGCCTTATACCTTTGCAAGGGGACTAAATACTGCAGAGAGCTGAGTGAAAGCATCCAGCCATTTTACAACCAAGAAACATTGCTGCCACCTTAAGGGAACATCAAAATAATTCTGAGAAGGTCAAGTGTCTACATGTTACAGAGAAGAAGAAAAGGAATAACAACAGAGAAAAGAACAAATCAACCAATGAATTGACTATTTGGCCTTATAGAGACCCAGAAGTTTTAAACAAGCATGTAAAAACTGAGAAATTTCTTAGCCTACAAGGTGAAATCTTGTTGGGAAGACAGCTGAAGAATTATGCCTGATGCATTGAGTTCTGGTAGCTTTCTTCAGACAAAAAATATGTTTGTGTACTCTTGATGTTCTCTTTATGAGAGTGTTCTACTCAGGTTTCAGACTGAGAATTTGCAGGAAATTAAGTTTTTGATGTATGAGAGGGTACAAAGATCTACAAAGCTGACTTTTTGACTAGGAAAGTTGAAAGGCACACAAGTAGAGGCTGTGATTGGAAGACCAGAGCTCTTGAGCTGCAGCTAAGTGCACACCAATACTATATTACATGCAGAAGAAAAAGGTGCTTTGAAAAAAGCTCCATTGTGCAGGGCATGGCCAAGTAACACCTAGGCTGACATTGTAACCAACATGTGTGGCAGAAAAAGATCTAAAAGTAGCCGAGTCAGATGCCTGACATCTGTTACCTGATAGTATTGCAGGAATGTCCTAATGGCTGCAAAAGTTACTTGAGACTCCGCAAGAATGCAACTTATTGGTCAAATGTCACAATGACTAAGTTTCTTTAAGCATGCAGAAAGAATGGCATGACAGCCTGGTGAACATGAGCTGGAAGAAAGCAGAAAGAAGGAGATATTATTTCACAAGTGAAGACATAACCGGTAGGGCAGAGCTTTATGAGGCAAATCACAGGACTGAAGTATTGGTGTGGAACAGACACTTGTTCAGCAAGCTCTTCCAGTGGAAAAAAAGGCAAATGTTGTCCTTAGTTTCAAGAACACACATAAAAGCTGTAAAACAGAGAAAATAAAAAAATGAGATATGATGGGACTTAAAATACTTAGATACCACATGTTAAAGCTAAGACTTCCTAATAAGAAGCTATGATATTCCAGTCTGAGTATCACACTGGAAGCAAATTGTAATTTCAGAGTGAACAAGTTACTATGGAGAGGTTATTTTAGTTTTGGTGCTATCTAAGAGGAAAGAATGGATTAACAATGTCTTCTGAGGAATGCAGTCAAACTGATGTTTTAGGAAAATGGGATGTAACAGCTACAGAAATAAAACAGAAACACTCTCCAATCACACCATCAAACTCAACATATTTCAGCAAACTCTGGAGAGTGGTTAAAGATTGTTTAGAAAGATGATGTGAAGAAAAACATGTGCAAGTATGCTGGCAGTTTATGCAGGAAAGTTACATTAAATGCACAAATTGTACCAAAGAACAGAAAGACGAGCTTGTTGCACTTGGAAACCTTCAATAATTGGCTGTCTAAAAGTAATTTTCCCAAAAAAACCCTCCAAAACCAACCAAACAAAAAACCCCAGGTCATATAATAAAGGAATAATATAAAGAAAAAGGATACAAAACAAAATGGAAAAATAAAGTGAATTTCAAATTGCAAGAGACAAAATGAACAAAAATAATTTTAAAATACCCATTAAATAATTTCTTAAAAAATAAAATAAGCATGTCAGTGGTAGCAGAAAGGAAGAGAAAACAATACAGAGAAAGGAAAAATACAATTTTCTAATATCCCCTGTGCACCAGCCTTCAAAAAATGGTAAATCTTGACATGCCATTCAAACCCACTTAAGAGAAAAAAAAATGGATTGCAAGCTGAAGTAAGCTGAAGTATATACAGAATATGTTAATGAATATTTAGGTAAGATGGATGTATTCAAATTGTCTGGTCTCAATTAAATTCACCTTAGACAGCAATTTCTGAATCACTAAAAATGATCTTTATGAGTTTCTGGAGGACAAGGGAGGTCCCAGAGGACCAGAAAAGGGCAAATATAGCATTTGTCTCTTGACAAAAAGGGAGTGCTGAGGGAATGACAGACCAATCAGCCTAATTTGGATTCATGGAAAAATTCTGCAATGAACTACTCAACTACAATGAAGTATCCACATAATTTTCAGAATAGATCCCTCTTATAGCAGACTATAATCTTAAAAAGAAAATTACACACAACCTAAAAATACCAGAACATGTTTGTTTGTCAAACAGGTACCAAAAAAATACTACAGGGTAGATGGCCTGTGGCATAGAGAAGGTATGACAGTTCACAAAACACAAAAATAAAATATGTGCTTCTGGCATTTACGTGCCAGAAGAGATAGACAGGGTCAATATTCTTCAACAGAGAATACATACACAAGAATATGGTAATAATTTATGGGAAGTCACTTTTAAAACTGACCAGGAGAAATGCTGTAATTGCCAAGGAGAGGCAGAAGTTAGAGAATAAAAGGTCTTTTCCTCAACAATAAACATAGTTTCATAAATTGGTTTAAAGTCACGAAATGAATGCATACTCTCTGCAGGACACAAAGGGCCTCAGATGGGCTCACACAGTTTTAATGCCTGAACAGAAACCTTTGGAAATTATCTAGTCCAGTCTCCTGCTAGAAGAACCAGCCTCAAAGATTAATCCATCTTCAGAGTTAGGTCAGGCCACTCAGGGCTTGTCCAGAAAAGTCCTGAAAATCTCTCAGGATGAAGATTTTGGTCTCTCAGGGCAACCTATTCCAGCATTTGATCACCCTGAGGCCTGAGAAGTTTTCTTATGATGACACAGAATTTTCCTTGCTGTAGCTTTGGTGAATGGATGAGTTTTGCTCCATCTCTCTCTAAGCAGCCCCTAGGTTGTACACATTCCCCTCCAACTTTCTCTTGCTCAGGCAAAAAAAGGCCTCTCAGCTCTCTCAGCTGCAATGCAGCCCTTTGAACACCCAGTTCTTCTCAGCTGAACTTGTTCCACTTTGCCAGCCTCTCTATTGCACTGCAAACCCCAAAGCTGGGCACAGCCTTGGGCACCACTCATCCTCTGCTCTCAAAGAGCAGGGGGAGCTCTGCTACAGAACAAAGAACAAGAAACACAGGAAAAGCCAAGTATTTCTCACATTATTATACCTGACTCCAGGTGCTCTTAAGGTGAACTTGTTCCCAACCTGTATTCACTGATAGGCTACTAGGCAGGAAATCACTTCCAGCTTTACTGGAATTTCCCCTGAGGGGACCAACATCACAAATACTGATAAATTCAGCAAATGCATTTTTACGTGGTGAAGGAAATCACTATGAGTTTTAATCACCTTATTGTCCCCTGTGTTTCCCTAGACAAGCACAAAAGAAGCTGTTTCAGATAAACTGCTGATTCTAGTTTTTTTCTTCTTTCTTATGTTCAGGGAAGAAAAAAAATAAAATAGAAAGAACCTCTCTCTTGTACTGCCTCAGAAAAAGCAGTGCAGCAAATAGCTAGTAAATTCCCAGATCAGCACAATGAAATCAAGCAAGACAAGTTCTGCTTGCAAAGTGTGTCCCACAGTCAGTTTGTTGGGTGGCAATGAGCCCTCCTTCACTGCAAAAGGAAGTGAATGGACAGTGACCTTTATTCACCTATGGTTGATGCATTAAAGCTCACAGTGCATGACTAAAGGAAAACAAACTAGTCCCTATTTTTAGACTCTGTCTCAGAGGCTCTGTCAATATTCTTCCATCTACATTTAAAACTATTTTGGTTCTAAAATGCATGATTTTTGGCAGAGAAACAAGCCAAGGTGAAAACATCACTAAGTATTGGCGAATGCAGCTTCACAAGTCTTGATCCATGTAAGCAGTCTTAATACTGCATGAACCATGGAAACAAATTGTTTGCAGTTGTTTTGTAAAAGCCCCAAGGAAAGAAAGCAAGAAAAGACATAAGGATTCAGAATCTTTGTGGTCTGAAACCCACACTCTTAGACACAATCAAAGCAGTCAGCCTCATCCCTTCTCTAAAAAATTTCAAGCTGGACAATTCAACCCAATAACATTTTATAGAGGAACTGTAAATTACTTAAATCCTTTCTGTTCATCTCCCAGCACAGACTGCAGAAGCTGCAACCAGGTTTATATCCAGTTTCTAAGATGGGTATTCCTCCTGCACCCATGACTTCAGAATCTGCACAGGCCAAGTCCATAACTTAAGAACTTTTCTACTGTGGTAGGACAAATACACCTCCAACTTTATATCATATCATATAGATGCCTGGAGAAGACTAAAACAGTGGTATCTACTTTAAGATATCCCTGATTTTTTTTCAGCCAGGGGTTTCTGAAGTAGAGGTAAATTTCCTGCATAGTTGCCTTTTTGGATTTTTCCATCACAAATTCGTAAAACATTTTTTTAAATCCATCTAAGCTTTGGCCAAAATCAGTATCATTTGCAAGCTGAATATATGCACTGTGACAGGCACACCCGTGGCACGTTCTGAATCTGCCACAGGATAATTTCACTCCTCATACCTTAATAATGAGAAACACTGAACCTCTTTATGTCCCTTCCTGCCACTCACTTTTATAACCTCCTATCTCATCTCCTGCCTTCCGCCTCATTAATAATTTTTTTCAATGCTGAAGAGTCCTGATCTACTTAGACATGTCCTTGTACTAAACCCTTTCTGTACCTTTGATCATTCATGCTGGCTTTTTCTGTACCTTTTCTAGCTTTGTTTTGTCCTTTTTGAGACACTGGAACAGCATACAGCAATCAAGATAAAGGCAATAGCTTCATACAGAGATATAATGATGTTTTCTTTTGTTCTCTTTTCCTTTCCTAATAATTTTTAATGTCATATTTGCTGTTTTGAAAGCTACTCAGCACAGAAGTGACATTTTCAGAGCACAGCCTATTATAACTCACAGATCTCTTTCTCTAGTGATGAAACCAGGAACATGGCACACACTGCGGATATAACGGGAGGACTGTGTTTTACATGAACATTATTTTCCATTTGTGACTACTGACACCTTATAACCCATTCATTCAACACTTTTCTGCAATTCTTCAGTGTTTCCTTTTTGCCCTAAACAGAACTTCTTCCTCACCTTCTTTCCCCTTTTCCTAGGATTGTGGTAGTGGCAATGAGGATGAGACTTAGATTTAAGGAGGTCACTGGAAAAAAAAACCAGTAGTTATTATCCTTACACATAAAGCTTGGAAACCACTCTAGCTTTTTCAGATAATATGAGCTATTTTTCCACCATTTTTAGTTATGATCAAGATATTTTTCTACCATGTCTACCAATTATAAAAGGGCTAAAAAGTAGGGTTTGAGGTTTTTTTTTAATTAAAGGCAAAAAGAAATATCTGAGGCAAGATAAATAAGCCAATGCAGACCTCTTTAAATATAACTGCCTCCTTGATATTTCACAGGCTTTTCCTTTAGTGAGTTGGCAATATGTGAACTGCTCTCTACTTCTGTAGGATACTTTGATCAATGTCTAAGTCTTACTGGTAAAAAAAGTACTTTAAAGATTTGATCCACTAATTTAACTTGTATTAGGAAGGCCCCTCTGTCTGCTGCTCCTATTAGCCAAAAAGGAACCTCTCCCTCTCACAATTTCTGCTGCTCACCATGCTTTGAAGTGTGATTTACTTCGATAATCTTTCCCATTTAGTTAATCCCAGCACTTTTGACAATGTTGTCATTTCAGTTCTTTGAATATTGTGTGCAATATAAGAAATTCAACAGATCCTCTGTAGAAGAAGGGAATACAGGTGACCTTGCCCTGGATAAGTAACAGCTGTGTTAAATACCCAACACAGCCTCACCCCTGATGAGGNATTCTCCTTTAACAGGAAGCATTAAGATGGTTTTACTGTTTCTCTAAAAAGGACTACCCTGCAGGTCTTTTCAGCCTTTGCTCTCCCATGCTAAATGACATTGCCTAGGTTTAAGGAAGCATATCAATACAATTTCTTTTCATCCTATTATAAGCACAAAATTTTCTGATGATATCGCTTCTTTTAAAAACAACAACAAAAAAACCAACCCAGCTCTCTACTTGTCTTGTAGATCCTCTGTAAACTTTCTGTCGCTTATACACAGGCAATGATCCTTCCAGCATTTTTCCTATGCCTTTATCAAGTTATTTTTCAAGATTTGATTGGAATGCCATAATATTTGTTAACAGGCAAAGTGTGTACATTTTTCTAGTTGCCTTTCTTGGGCCTACTGAATACTGATTTCCTAGTTAATAATACATTTGACTCTTTGATTTAATGACACCTTTTATTTTCTCACTGAAATCTTTTTTGATGTTGTGGTGTGAGTCTTCACTGAAACTCTAATTTGATGTTTCAAAATTCAAATTATCCTCATTACATCCCAATGTACTTTACCCTTACGAATGGTTCTTTTATTTCCTTGATTTGAACTCATTTTAACAGAGATGGTTTTTTCAAGTTAGGCAGTAATATAATGAATTCTGCTGTTCTCATCAGAATATTTAATCTAATTACATTACAGTGACCTAAAGAGTTGGACAGTAACATTTTGAACTGGATCCTGTGCACTCTTGCAAACCAACTTAAAAATTTCTTTTCTTCTTCTTCCCTGAGCTGCTGTTACATCCAATAGGCACTTGAGGATTTCAAAAGTATTCATCTGAAGTCACATTTAACTTATCTTCAAAGGCGGTAATGACATTTATTCCATTATAATTGTACATTTTAAGTGGCATGTTCTAGGACATACTTTCTGAATAAGTTTCTAGGATTCAATTCAGAAATTATTACGTTTATAGCTAAATACTAATAAATACAAGGAATTACTATTTTAAAATTGTTCTTCAATATGTTTCACATCCTTAAAATGGATGGAAGAGGATTAAGGCATAATGAAATAGTAGCAACTTTTTTTTCCTTTAAATTCGAAAAACCTTTTAAAGTTTTATGTTTTCATTTCTTCTATCTTTTCTCACTTTGTCCCAGTCTGTTTTTCTCCCTTTTTCAGCTGCCATGTAACTTTAATTCTTTTAGTTTGAAGTTTGACGTTTCATATTTCCATTAACTAAACAAGGATTAAAGCAAGACAACTCACAGGAAGGCCAAGGCACTAAACAGCCCATATCCACAGGCAGCTTGTACCAGTTGGGGCAGCCATACTGACTGAAAAAAGAAATTCTATAAAAAGACTTAGTTTGAAAAACACATTCTTTGATAAATTTTCTGGTCTGTTTAACAATGGTTTTTGAGAGACTGCCACTTTGCTGGAAAAAAAAAGAAAAAAATGCACCTAGAGGACAAAATGATACTTTTCAAGGAACATGGAAAACCTGTCTCCTCTTTTTTTTTCTCCTTCATTCGTGAAAGAGTCATAATTTTATCCAAGTAGGTCATTATCATTATATGATACATTGAGAGTCATGGCATCAAAAAATGTCTGTACAAAATTATCACAGACCTGATTCCTATTTGTTGCTTTTAGGACACACAGAAAGGGAAGGTTTGAAAGCGTTTAATGTTAGTAACTTAAGGTATTTTTGATTAAATGCTCCATGAAATAAACTCCTTGGAAAAAAAAGAAAGTATAAAATATTGAAAATTATCTAAACATTGTTAAAATGTGGCAAACCAGCATACAATTTTGCATAAAGTATGATTTGCATGCTTCAAGAGCACAAATCTCAAAAACAAAAAGTTACAGAAAGGTAAAAATACTGACTCCTAACTGTAACCTTCTCATATTATCCTTGAAAGTTGTGTTTTGATACTTTTTAATAGGGTGGTGAATGAAGGTGTAATTTTACCCATCAGTGGGACTAAGTCACATATCTAGGGATGGGAGAAGTAGAGGTTCAGATCTCCATTCTCCCAAGATTTCAAGCCATGCCGTTTTAAGACAAGTCATTTCCACCTCCTGTTACACAAGGGTAAAGACACGGATGGCAGTGATCATCACTTAAACCTCCTCTGCACACAAGAGTGGTGCAGGCACATCCCTCATTCTGGGACATGCTTCAGGGACTTTTGGAAAAAAGATGTCAACAGCAGCTCCCCCTTCTCTTAAAGGCTTGTGAATTTAAGCCAGGATTTTTTCTGAATGTATAAAAAAGAAGACCTGCAATTTGAACACAAATATTCATTCACTGAAAAGGCTAAAACCTTTTCTATATCTGCTTAATTTGATTCAGCTGCTGGCCACACTAAAAATATACATTAAAAAATTATTTATATCCCAAAATATGTTTATCACAGGAATGAAGACTGGAGATGCAGCTGTAAATGACACAAGAGATTTATATGATCTTAGAAACTTTTTCTGGTGTGTGTATCCATGACTGATGCTCTGAAAGAACAAAGCATTGTGCTTCACTAAACTCCAAAAAGCCATCGACCCATATGTCTGTGTGATCCCACACGTAAAGAAGGTAAGAATAAGAAGGTAAAAATAATCAAGTATCATTTTAATCTAACAAAAAGGCTAAAATATCCAGTTTAATAAAAATATTTAAAAGCTGTGTCTGTAGTCTTATTTGTATATCCTCAGGAAAAATGTAAATAATCCCTATAACAGGCAAAACCAACATAATACTTTGAAGTTTAGCTCACAAAAGATAATAAATCTTGTTTTTTTTCACTTCACAGAACCCTTATATGTAATGAAAATGTGTACCTCTGTATCATCTCTCGACATGTCTCTGGAGTTATTGAAAATGTTAAATAGTCTAACCTCACTAAAAATAAATAAATAGATCAATATGACTTAAATGCTCTCAAGGGATGAAGCACTCAGTAACTTCTTTGAGGAGTCAACTAGACACTGTAAAACAGATCGAGTTGCAAACAGGACTCAATCTTTACCCTCAATAACGAGTGAAAAAAGAGGGAATATTTATGAAGATATCTGCTCTTCAGCACACCTTTTCCTTGCAAAAATACCTGTACTAAACAAAAAAACCAAAACACAAGAATAAGGTTTTTTTTTAACGAATGGGGGCTTTAAAGTGTCAGATCACAGAATGGGGTGTGTTAGAAAGGGCCTTTAGAGCTCATCTAGTCCAAGCCCCCAGCAATGAGCAGGGACACCTTCAACCTGATCAGCTCATTCAGACCCCACCCAACCTGGCCTTGGATGTTTCCTGGGATGGCACATCTACCATTCTGCTGGGCAACCTGTGCCCCTGGCTCATATGCTCAGCATAAAAAATTCTTTCCAAGTCTGACTCTGTCTTTTTTCTGGTCAAAACCACTGTGCCTTATCCTATTGCTACAGGCCCTATTATATTTGCACTTGAACATACACATGAAGAATTTCATATTTGAAAATTAATATTCATATTTTTAAAACATTCATATTTAAACAGCCATTTGTCTTTTAAAAGGCAAACGAACTTGAGAAATCTAAAAAAAAGCCCCAAAACAAATATAAAAACTATTGACTATTGTCCCAACAGATACAGAAATAAATACAAAATAAAATTTAAGACAAATAATGCCTACAGTTTCAATTTACAGCAGAAATAGAAAAAGGATAGAGAAGGGCAAAGAGTATGATCAAAGGTAAGGAATGGATTTCTGTACAAAATGTGACAAAATATAAAATTAGAGAACAGCAGCTCAGTAGCACTTGCAGCTGTAATACTAGAGGACATAATAAAACTAGCAGGTGGAGAAAAAAGTATCTTCTTCACACACTGCATAGTTAAGATACATATTTTATAGAGAATGCTGAAAATTTCAAATAGATTCATCCTGAAAAATCACCTGCTTTTAAAAATTCATGGATTAAAAACATATAAATAATGACATTGCATTTAATAGTTATCTCCTGTTTGGGAAATCCTTGAATGGTAAATTGCTAGGAATCAGAGAATATTCCTCGGATATCTCAATGTATGCTTTTCTTATTACCTTCTCTAAACATGTTGACCTTTGACAAAGCCAACATAGGTGCTAAACGAGCTTCACTCTGACCTACAAGAGATTTTTATGTTTTGTATTGCCATTTATATGCCCATAAACCCTCATGAACTCCTCAAAGAGTATCGTAATTTTCATTACAGATAAAATGACAAAATAAAGTTATACTGCCCAACAAAATTAATTCCTCTTGACAGGAAAAGTTTGGAACCAACTATAATGTACTTTAGGGCAAAGTTATGCATGTCTATCATATTTTGCAACCTGCACTACGTCAATATCATGCAATACTAACACGTGCTGTGATTTAATCTCTATGACTTATCTGTAATTCATGATAAATAGTTCACATTTCTATGCAATATTGATATTCAGCTAACATGACACAGGCTGACAAGAAAGTGGAAAAAAAATCGGTAGAGGGCCTTACTCTGTCTGGAGGCATTTTTCTATCAGCAACCAAGCAGGCAGCAGAAACAAAGAGTCCTCTCGCCTTCCTAGAGCTGCTGAAATGAGCTCTTTATTTGACTAGCAAGTCATGGCATAGACTGAAACCCAACAAACAAACAAATTTAACACAGCCTCCAAGACAAGTAGGTCACCTCCTTTGAAGGTAGCAGTGTAAACAAAAACAGAAACCTCCCAAGATACAGATAGACATCTCCGCAACCTGGATAAGATTAGATACTGGAAACTGTGGATGCTCAGCCTCTTTAATCAGATATTGACAATATCTTGTCTAGTTTGCAATTGGATTGCTTTTGCTTGCTTGTAAGAAGAGTTTATGCATTGCATAGTATTGACGAATAAACTGTAGTGTGATAATCAACCTCATTTCTTTATCTTCTGATTGTAAAAAATGTATTTGTTTAACACTTCTTGGTTATGCTGCAGCTCAACTATGCCAACATAGCAAGAAGCTGTTCCTTCATCATTGCCTCAGAGTTTATTCTCAAGAATCATTCCCCTGTGTTAGCTGGATTTTTAAGGAGAAACTCATTAAATACAGTAGTCCCTGTCATAATATTACAGTTTTATAATTGCACATTCCTTGAGAATTCAAATCAAATATTTGCATAATAATTTTAATTTTTAAAAAAGGCAAACACTGTGCAATGTAACCTGATGTATCCTGGGTTTAGGTTTTCACCTGTACTTTGTGCATCCTCTACCTGATCATAGTGTAATCTCTTTTTATGACTTCTCCTGTACAATGAGAAGTAGACAAGCTCTTCATGGGTTTTAATCTCAAAAAATATATATCAACTTATTGTTACTCACAAACCTAATGTGAGATTTGCAGAGTTACCACCAAGCTACTCTCACAATTAAGAAATTAAGTAACAAAATTATGAAATAATATTGCAAAGGAATCAGAATTCTCAGACAGGAATCCTGTAATTATATTTCAGTTGGGTTTTGTCCAACAGTACACACAGGAATATGAAGGCTGAAATAACAAATCCATTATTAACATACTGAGCACAAAAAGGAACAGTTATTCACAGTGACTTACTTACATCTATTCAGAAGTGATTCAGGGGTCAGCTATCACAAAATATCACCACAACAATTAATAGTGGTAAAACCACAAATACAACACTAGAAATTGTAAGGAAAGGACACAAAACAGAAGAGCATCACTGTGCCTTTATATACTGCACTCAACTCCTGAATACTGTGCACAGTGATAGTTCTCCAACCTTCAAATATAAAGCTAAAATAAACTTTAATAGGAGACAACAGCAAGGATGGTCATGCATACAGAGTGATTTCTGGAAAAGACATTCCCATGGAGAAATGGACCAAACCATAGTACATCCGATCAAAATATCAAGTAGAAACTTTAAAACAAAGGGATGGGACTTTTTGCCCTACCTACCATGTAATTAACTGTGGCATTCATTGCCATGAGACGTTATGAGGTCAAAAGTCTACAGGACCAAAGACAAAAAAACAGCTGAGAAGTGCTCATGAAAAGTGCTAAAAAATAGCAAAAGAATGGAATAGTTATCGTGACCACTGTTATTAACTGAAAAGTTCTTAAAAGTCTTCTTGCAGGAGCCTAAAAAGCCATCACAAGGAAAGATCACATTAATTTGCCCTCAATTTCTCCTATGCTTTTCATGACTAATCAGCATATGAATTTCACTGAATACTTAGTAGATGACATGATACAACAATTTATATGTTTTCATTATTTTGTCCTAATTATACTTTAAAATAGTTTTTGACCTTCTCATTGCTATATCATGATATTTATTCCGAAGGCTTGGCTCAGGTCTTTAGTAGTTTCTTGGTTAGTTAGATTTTCTTTTTCCTGATCTAAAAAACAAGAATCTCTGAAAAGCACCACAGTAAAAATCGGTATTTCTGAAATCCTGTTCTGACCTTCACCCCACTTACACTGCATGTCCTCCTTTTCTACTTAGCACTTTTTTCTTACAATTCTTCTTTTCTTGAAAATCATCCATCCACAAAATTTAAGTGACAGCTATCCTCCATTAGAAGATTAACTCTGTTTAAAAATTATTCTTTGTTAAGAAGTACTATGTCACACTAGAATTAGATGCTTGAATTAACATTGCAAAATTTAGAAACATGATTACTGTATTATTATCATTTAATGATTTTCATTTTACAGCTTACTTTTTTATAAGAAAACCATTTCTCCATCTTGTGCTCACACTGTGCCTACTCACTTAGAACTATACATCTAACTATTTTGGAACAAAAATAGCATAAAAAAAGCTGCTCAGAAATAGAAATTACCATATTCATGACTTTCTAGATAAACTTTTCAGAACACAGTAGAAGATAGAATTCCAAGCAGAAAAAGTTATTGTCAAGTTTTCTGCTTAAACAGACAGCTCCATAAAACAGCAGGTTAAAAAAAATATTAAAAACCATTTATTTAAAAGCAATGACATAAAATTACAGATTCAGTAGGTCTAAAATGTGCTACAACAATCTAGTTCATTAAAGCCAATAAGGGATAAAAAAGAAATGTGTAGATTAGAAAAGCAAAGTAGACAATGAAAAGCTATTTTCCAAGGACATACACCTAATCATGAAAAGATAATTTAAATACAAGTGTGTTGAAGTAGTAGGGTTCAAAGGAAGCAACTGAGGAATACAGACTACTTGGCTTTTTGAAGCACCACCTTATTGCCCTCCTTCATAATTCTCTTTGAAAGTGTCTCTATTCTGAGAGCAAAAGAAAAAAACATGTCCCAGAGCTATTTCACAAAAGGCTGGTATATATTTCATACTATGTTATGACTTAAACATCTATTTGGAGTTTGAGCTACTCAATTTCTGCACAAAGAGGTAGCTGCAAGAATATCCTTGAGCATTCTGATCCCTTCTAACATAGTCTAGTCAATATCTTCAAGAAAGCAGGTAGAGTGAGGAAGTTCATTCTTTTTAGGTCTGAAATATTTTTAATAATGAGAAAAATACAAAGATTAAAACCACAAAATACATCTTTGATAAGGATTACAGCAGAGACTTTAAAAACCCTTTTCAACATTACCCTTATTTTAACAGCCTATATTTCACCATGTAAATTTAAAGCTTGTTCTAGGGGAGAAACATACTAAAAAGACAATTTGTTCCCCCTTGGAACTATAAGCATTGTTACATACTTGAAACAAAACAACCTTGGTAACAAAAGAAGGGTTCTGCACAGCACAGCAGTTACTGTGGCACAGGTTCTCACCTGTGGGTACAAGAACCTTATTTCTTCACAACATCTCATTTTGGATGTGCTTACTCCTGCCAACTTGGAAACTGTTGTTTCTCAGTACCATAAAAACAAAAAAATTTCAGCATTAACTTTGTTTTCTTAATTAAGTGTCTTGAATTTTCTGATTCTTTGACTGAGTTTATGTTTGTAGTACAACAACTGGAAGAGGGGATGCCAGATGTTCAAGATGGAACAGTACTTTTGAACAATGACAGTTATGAATCTTCCCAGTACTTAATGGACCACCACTGAATTGTTTGGCAAGGAAGGAAAGAAAATATGATCATCCAATTAGACTAATATCAATTTAAACAGGATCATGTAGACAGTTAACATTAAAATAAAGACTATTTCAGGGGAGCCCGTGCCTATCCTTAAATCCTTTAGAAGCAGTCTGATGTATGTGGGCAGCAGATAGTAATTTTTAAGGGCAGACAATATTTTTTTCAGTACAAAAGTCTCAGTGAACATTGCTTTACTTAGTCATTCTACTCTAGCCTTGTTCTTTTTGCCATTGAGATAAACATAGAATGAAATGTGAACTGCAACATCAGTATCTCAGTTTTTGTATTTTATAAAAAGTGAAACTGATAACCCACCTTTTAAAAGGGTGCCAGTCATCTTAAAGAATGACTCAACTCACTGAACAAGGCTATTAGTTTAACAACAGTTGATATTCTCTCAAGCTGAATTTACCTACTATGTCTACAGTATCTTTTCGATTTCTTCTTTATCTAGCACATTATACATTATCTAGCACTGTACTTACAGACATACAATATAAACCTAGGGAGAGAATCAAGCTTCATAAATACCTTTTAAAAAGGCAGGATTCTAGATGAAAACTGAAGCTCTTAAAAATATTAAAATTGTGGAATTGTTGAATTGTCTTGTGGAAATATTGAATTTTGCAGAATGTCCCAAATCCATTACATTCAAATCTATTTTCTAAACCATCGTAACTCCCTCAGATTTTTGAATGCATTATTACACACATCTTTGGAATGTTTCACTGCAATGATGCAATAAGTACTATACTGGGCTTTTTGGCCTCTCAAGAATTCACAAGAGTTGAATGCAACTATAGATGCTGTTTTCACGATGTCACAGTTAAGGCTAGAAGTTAAAATACCTTAATTAATTTCTTACTGTCACCATTTTCCTTGGCAAAATCAGTAATTAGTGAATCATACCTTAAACTAAAGACAAAGTAAACATCAGAATGTCTAAAAATCAGAATAATATAAGGGGTTTTTGCAGCACACCACTGAGACACTGATAAGATGCTGACAGAATCTAAATCTCTCTCCTTCAGGAATTTGCAGCCAT
Organism: Cisticola juncidis; assembly: GCA_013400215.1. Classification (NCBI taxonomy): domain Eukaryota; kingdom Metazoa; phylum Chordata; class Aves; order Passeriformes; family Cisticolidae; genus Cisticola; species Cisticola juncidis. Next base: position 259,083 of record VXBR01006631.1, read on the forward strand.
CTGTCCACAAAATCCAATTCCTTCCTGTGCAGCCACTTTCACAACTGCTCAGCATCCTGAGATAAGAAAGCACTCAGATCTTCCCACAAACACCTCGTTGTTCACCTGGGAAAAAAAGCCATCAAGCAGTAGGGCAGTAGGGCATATCACATCAAAGATGTTCTCAGCTGGGCACGCTGGGATCCTGTGACTGATGGAGATTTGCCAGCCTTGGCAACAAGACCACAACCACTACCACAAGAGTGTTTTACAGAAACGCAGGTACAGCACCTCATGGGGTATATATGGGGTGCCCTCATGGAATATTCATTTTCTCTTCTCCTCAGCTGCTTCCAGAACTTCCAGACACCCAGAGGTTTGTCCTCAAACCTTTATACACCCTTTCAAAATATGTCAACCAACAACAGGAAAACCTATTTTTTCTATCCAGGCATTTACTATGAAGTGTGTTTCTTATTCAGAATGATCTTGGACATGTCTAAATGAACACACTGGCATTAAATAGCAATATAACATGCTTAGAGTAGAAAATGTCCGTGCATTAGATAATTCTAATGGAATTTCATGGAATAATACTTTTGAGTCTTGCATTTCCCTGATTAAAGCCTGGGAAGGGAAGACAACTCCTAGTGAAATAACATGATGTTTACATTCCCAGAAAGTGAACTTGTTCTCTAATTAGGAAGAGCCAGACTGTCTGCCAACATACAGCAGATAAAGGGGTTTCCAGGTGGAAAACAGCCTGTAACAGCTCAAGTTGGGGAGCTGTTAAAGAACACTCAACTAACAGCAAAATTAAAACTCATACAAGGTCTGAAATAGAATTTTACCTTATCCTGAGAAAAGCAGAAAGTCAGACAAGCAACAAATACCTTAACTGCAATCATAGTGTAATTTAAGCATAATTGTTCTACTATAATCATCTGTAACTGTGTTGTCTACTCATATTTTACTGGCACCTGAAATAGCTCTCCGTGGGTTTAACAAACCTGACATGTCTCTAAGTGGGATTCTGTGTCACCTTTACAAATACTCCATCATTATGTGATGTGCACTGGCTGAAATGTTGCCAGAGGGAGGTTTCACGTGAACTGCAGAACAGGCAGAGAATTCCATAGTAGGTGCAGGACAGGTTGGAGAATTCATGTTAGTTTTGGGGGTACTGTTATGAGGTAAGATTTCCAGGTATGCACACAAACACCAAGACAAAAGAAAATGTCAGCAGTGAATAAGAATAGATTAAGAATAAAAAGTATTTAATTGCTTTGAAATATTTTTCTTAACTATTATGCTATGAATACTGGTAAAGAACATACTTGACAAGTGAAATGCAATATCAGGCAAATATTTACATGACCAGAATGTGAAAGAAAGACAGATAAAACCTTGCAGCTGGCTACCTTTGCATTGTTCTAAGCTGTTAAGATATTCTTCTTGACCTACAGAAATGGAAAGTAAAGATCAGGCTAAATACAGTTCAAGTTTCCTCATTATCCAACACGTAATTAGTGATGAGGACTTGCTTGCATGGTGAGAGGATGGAAGTCTCTTTGTTTATAATACCAAGTGAAATTTACCACTAAAATTCTGAAGAAATGTATTTAAGTAGTTAGAGAAGGACTTAATAAAATGTTACATGCATTCACTGATTTATCTTGTCTCATTAATTAAAGCTCCATTCAAAAGAGATCCTCTCTATACCTTACAAATACCTATCCATATAGTATTACACATTTTGAAATACAATATAAACACTTAAGACTAGTTCCCTTCAGAAAAGCCCCAAAGAATAAGAAGGGCTTTTCTTTCTGCTGTTTCAACTACTTTTCAACACTTTCAGAACCTAAATGTGGTAAACAAAAAGCTATGTGCAGAACCAGAAGAGCTATGGTGGCATATTTTTAACTGCATAAAGTTAATTTTGTATGATGAACCTTACCATAATTCAAACTCTACTGACTTAAAAAAAAGTAGGTATTTTCTATAGATGAAATTGAGTAGGCTTTCCTCAATAAATATTACACTTTGCTGCACAAATAATTCATAATAACAATTAATACCACAGCTATTACCACAGGTAAATATTAATGGAAAGCCTTGTACATTAAAGCAAGTTTTTTAAATTCATTGTGTCACATGCTACATCCATGCACCAAACCATGGCCTCTGGTAGGTGAGTGTCATTCTCCCAGAGGAAACCACAGAATAAGCTGAGTTGGAAGGGACCCACAAGGATCACTGAATGCAGCTCCTGGCCCTGCACAGGACATCCCCAAGAGTCACACCATGTGCCCAGGAGTGTTGTCCAAACACATCTTGAACTCTGTCAGGCTTGGTGCTACAATATCTAAATGCTGGGAGCCACCTGACAATCACTTCAATTACAGCATTAAAAAGCTGTGAAAGGTGCTACAAAGACCTTCTAAAATACATCACTAAACTCAACCCATTTCCACTGGAAGTCTGCTGGTAACAGAGTGCCAGGTTGTGCATACTCCTCTTTACTGCATAAAACTGTGGGAACAATGAACTCTTGTGTCTGTATTAATATTTATAAATCCAGGGGAGCAAACAACCTTTAGCTAGGATAATGTCAGCAAGGACATGTGATGATTTATTATGTCAGACAGACACAAGAGACTCACTAAAAGTAAGGCTCAGTGGAAAGACACTTCACAGCTGCAATTTCTTGAGTACAAATCCAATAATAGAAGCTTTGTGACACTTTCATTGGTATGCCACTACTTCTAGACTCAAAAGGAGTAATTTAGTTTAAGCAACAGGTGATGGAAATAATCTTTGTAGTAACTCAATTGCAAGCCTGGCAAGTTACATAGCATTTCAGCACAAATGGATGCATCCTTTTTTTTTACATTATTCTTATCACCATCCCTTTTGGTATTCCAAGGTCTTAATTTTAGCTTGTAATCTGAGTAAAAGTCTCCCAGTCTTCTGAAAATCAAAGCTGAGTTTTTCTTTGTCCTGTCAGTGATAGCTTCAAAATATTCCAGACATAACTGTCCCTAATTGAATTAATGCATTTTCCTTGAATAATAACTTTATTGCCATTTAACTTAAATGACCATTAGTTTTCATTAACCATTAATAGCTCAATTTAATAGTGACATAAAACTTCTGTGGTTTTAGATAGCTGAAAGACCATCCTAATGTTGGTATCAGTCCAGTTACTAAAGAAGGGCAGAAAAATCAACACCACCTTCTTTCTTTGGACACTGTATGCGTCAGGAAACCAAGAATTAAAAAAGGTGTGACTCAACTAATACTACTTCTTAGTGTATATGGGATTGAAATAATCCCGTTATTCATTCCAGTTTTCAAATCTGTGTCCTCAAACCTGTAGGAGATCAAACATCATTTACTGGTGAGGATCTGTATCTGACTTCTGTACACTGCTTTTTATATTTCTTTCTGACACTGATTTTCAGTACTAGCTGATATAAGTCACTTAAATAAGATCTTCTGGTTCTCCAGTGCTAAGCAATTTACAGGATCTCTGAAGTTTTAGTGTAACCAGGAGAACTTTATCCATTTCATTGTACTTACCAAAATGAAATTATTTTGCCTCTGGCTCCTTTTTGCAGCCTACAATGTTGTTTGGGTAATCACAGGGTATCAACACTACCAAACTGCTTTCATATAAACATTTCAGGCTTGGTCTAATATCTCTGTATCCAGCAGAGCTGCACAAAATCTTGAGTGCAAAAACGAAGGGCATATTTAAGCTATAAATACTTGCCTGACAAAGAAATAGTGCAAGAAAATATCCATACTGCAGTTGTTAACACCTGTCTTTTTTTGCATTGTAAATGAGATCCAACATTAGCCTGTGTCTGGCAAATCCTGATGCTATTTAGTATGTTTGCAAGTGCAAATAAAACAGTGCTATCTTAAAACCACACTTAGGATCTCTCTAAAAACAGGGAAGTACTGGACATCACTGTAGTGGAGGGAACACACAGTAGAAGAGCCTAAGTAATTTAAAAGGCTACTTGGAAACCGGTTTTAACATTAAATTTACTTCAATTTAGTGTTTTTCTTCCACTTCTCTGCATGCATTCTTTAAAATGTGTAAAGGATATTTGAGAAACTGAGTCTGATAAACAAGTCATTAACATTTGAGAAAAAACTTTATTACTACACTTAAATAATTTTATAAAGCAAAACTGAAAGATCTGTAAGAAAATGGAGAGAGGAAAGAGGTACAGTGTATATAGCAGTAGACTAATTGAAAATTAATTACAGAGGTTTCTTTATTCTCTTTCTATACATACACTACAATATAGGTGTGGAGCTCCTTGAGATGAAAAATAAGGCAGGATTAATTGTGTCTGGACAACTTCTTCTTAATGTACATGCAAGGTAAGACCCAAACCCATGGCTCGGTTCTTGTCTTTACTATTGATTTTAAATTAAGACCTTCATTAAATTTTATTCCCTCTAGTAACTTATTATCTAATCCACTTTGTTTGAATTGATTTTTTAAGTTTCAAATCTCAGTGTGAATCACAGAATATTTGGTGTGCTGCAAAATAAATACAAGGAACACTGAGATATGTGAAAGCTGGAGAGCAGACGGGTGGGTAATTACAGACCAAAGCAGAGCTGCACTCATGACGCAGGCTTCTGCTCCTCAGAGGATGCTCCTTCCTCGAATGCAAGATATTTGATATCCCTGAAGGACATCACTCTCCTGTTTACTGCTGTCTGTGTTTTTAGAACCAATGTGCCTCTGGGGAAGCCATTCACGTGCATCTATCTTTGGGGTGGTTTGCTGCTATGATAGGAGCTGGCGTAGAAAAGCAGATAAAGACTGCAGTGGCATGAGAAAACATATCATGGGCAAATAACATCCTCCAAGGAGAAGCCAAAAATGTGATCTGATTGCAAGGTTATATCACAATTGCTGTAATTCATAATTTTTTACAACATTATTGTTGCAAGAAATTGAGTAATTTCAGTATTTTTACCTTTTTTTTCCTTTTCCTTAAAGAAGTTTATAACTCTCCCATGGAAGAATGTTTCCTTTTCTTGATACTTTCAAACCATTAAGATCCTAATGCGGTGGGGCAACGAGGTATGTTGCAAAGAGATTGCACAGAAACAAGCCTTAGGGGAAAACAAACCCCCACAAAATGTAATTACCTCTAGTGGCAGTTAAACTCCAGGATCTGTGAAGTATGAAAGGTCCTCACAGCCCAGCCACTATCAGTGAGATGCAGGGTTTTGAAGTGCCCCCAGCAGTACAGATAAAGGTGAAACACACCCCGAGGGAAAGGGATGTGATTGGGAAATACTGTGTCACATTAGGATGGCATCACTGTGAACGGGGAGTCTGAGCAACAAAACCACTTTCCCTCCCTTTTGGGGGAAACACTGCATCCCTCCTAGTCTCCTTATCCCCTGCAAGTGACTGATGATTTCACTCTCCTAAGAAGCTATTTAGAGTCTCCACATGTCAACCCTGCCTTCTTCAGGAAATTCAGCCAATTCCACTGACTACAGTGCCCAAACCTGCACCTTTCACTTGCTGTAATAGCAATTAATCAATTCCAGAATACTGCTAGATTTACTTTCACATTTAAACAGCTTCATAAACAAATTCCAATGGCAAGATTATACTTGCACATTGTCTATTTAGTATAATTTTCCTTGTAAAATAATTACTCATCTTTATGTAATAAATTTAATTGTGTCCTCCAGGTTTAGAGTCATGCTAAGTCATTCCTAACTAGATGCAAATATCCTGCAATCATTTCATTTTAGATGTTCTGCTTTCATTGAAATTGTTATTTCTTATGTTAGACAAACAGTGTTTATCTGATGGCTGTGGTTTAGTAAACATCTTAAATTCAGAGAATACAATCTATAACTGTAGTCGTGGAATCCCGGAGATAGTCAAAACAGGACTGGACATACGAAGTCTCAGGTGGAACAAGGGTGTAAAATTGCATTAAATTCAAATATGCTTGGAAAGTTACCTACATTTTCCCTCCATAACAAAGATATATGGTTGTATTTTGTACTCCGAGAGCTAAACCCCAAAAGGAAAAATAATCCAATGTTTCCCAAAAGAGAGAATTTGAGGATCCCAAACATTCACTAGCCATGTAAATTTCTCTACCAATACAAATTCCAACAGGATGAACAAATAAATTTAAATCACAATTTTCCAACAAAACTCACTGTTACTATTACTGTTCCTGAAGAAACTAGTGTGAAATATCCTAAATCCATATCCATGCTTTCTGTTTTGGTACCTGCACACCACCATCTAGCAAACTTATTAAAAATGCCATCTGACCAAATGTGCTAACATCTAAACCAAAATTACTTTGACAATCTGTAGATTTACTGTGGGTGCATTCATAGGACTACAACACACAGAAAGTATCACCTTCAAAGCAGTTCACAGAGTATTTTGAAAACATATTCTTCAAGGACATTCACTATCCTTTCTTAGCCATGCCAGAAGTAAAATACATTTTCTTCATCACGTATAAAATATGAGATGCCTCCTGTATTATTCCTATTGTCAGAAAGAATCATTCCTTTGAAAGTAGGGCAATATAGACACTGACATCTTCTATACCAATAAATGCTAGGGCAATTATGCAAAAAATGTAATACAAAAACAAACTGACAGATGTATTATTCCTAAATTGTGGTTGTAGATGATTTTGCTACCATAATTCTGGATGGGATCAAGACTCTGCCACAAAGGCGAAAATGAACAAGGAGCATTTGTTTGTGGTGTATCTCCAGAACACTATTTTCTATCTACCTACATTCACAAGGTATATGTTAGCAAGGAAACCATTCCTGAAGTGAGATTCATAGACTTGTGAAATTCTAATAGCTTGAAAATGTGCCCCAGCAGATACTGCTGTGTGATGAAACAGTTTATCAGTAGGAGATACTATTTTTATCCCTAATCAAGCAGGTATAAGTGTATGTAATCTGGTCTTTCAACTCTCCCATCCCCCCTCAAAAAAGCTCATCCAGAGCACATTACCATAATTGCAAATGTCTTTTTCAACTTTGCAGGAGGGGGAAAAAAAGGGAGTTTTTCAATGCATTCTACATTTAACTCCAAGGCTTAAATGGAAAAGCTTCATATTTTTGTGCCTTCAAAAAAAATGAAAATGGATTAATCTCAACAGGCATTTGTCTCCCATGGATTAGTAGGTCTCTCAAGAAAGCTTATATAACCCACACAGGTCTTATGATTATCTTGAAAACCCAAGGAAACATTATTATCCTCTGAAAAGTAAAGGGCCATATTTGCAACAGGGATTTGAAGATAAAAGTTATTCCAAGTTTTTCCCATTTCAACATTGCTTTTTTACTTCAAAAATTCCTTTAACTCCAGTATGTGCAGAAAGTTATTAATGGGGGTGCAGAAAGCACACCCTGTAGTACCAGATAAAAGAGGCGCTGTAACTGAGCTGGAACTTTTGCTATGAAAAGGCTTTACATAAAAATGAAAACCTGAACATTTCAACTGATGAGCCCAGGTGAATGACCAAACTTATCTTGTCACATGTACTACTTATCAAAATAGACAGAACAGTTCCAATGGAAAAGAGCATTCCTTATGATGAAAGGCCTAGTCCCTAAAGTGTAGATTTCTGGGTACGGTCATTCCACATTGTTTTGCCTTTCCCACTTTTACTTCTTTCTGGGGCTTTTATTCCTGTATATTTTTGTCTCTACCAGTTTCTGCATCAGGTGTTATTTTGTTGCTCTTGCTTTGTCTCTTTTTTCCCACTCCTAGATTCTTTAGCCTTGGAAAGCTTCGTAACCCTCTTAACCTCTTCCTCTTCTTCAAATGCTGAACAATTATTTCATTTAAATCACACATTACACGTAGTTTAGATGCTGGGAAGCATATGGGAACTAAGCTACATGTGAAGATGGAAGGCCTTTAAAAGATCCTTAGGAAATGCGAAGGCCAGGAGAAACCAGGGGAATTTGAGTTTCTTTTGTCAGTGCCCTGTGAGAAACTGTCCTGCATCCTGTCAGATCTTCACAGGGCAGAGCAAATGAAGTCATGCAGAAATGACTAACAGCAGCAAAAGGGGCATTTTTCCTGACTGAGACTGATTGCTAGATGCAAAAGGAAGAAAAATATCTTCCAGTCAAGATGGTAAACAAATGCTGTTTCAGCTAAGTAAGGGAAAAACAAACAAAAAAAACCACTAAAAGCAAAGCTGAAAGTCAAGTGGGAAGCAGAGAGCAGTGTCCTGTGTTGACACCAGGATGGAGCCGTGACAGCATAATTTCCACTCCAGAAAGGCAGAGGGAGGTCACTGGATCCTCCTCGGGGCAGAAGGGCAGGGGGGGATGATGCCTTCCCAGAAATTCAGATTTCTTTTCAACAGCTCAGCAGAGACCTGTAGGTCTTGAATACCAGTTTGTATCTGAGTATGTGTGTGTGTGTGTGTGTGTGCACAAAACAGTGACGCGTGTGCATCAAAATATTCTGTCCAAAGACTGCTCAAATTTATACTGGAATGAAAAAGCCTAAAGCAACCAAGCAGCCCATGTTCTTGAATATTTCAAATGTTAACCAGACATATGCATACATCATATAAGCTCTTAGACATCTCCAGCCTCCTAGAGAGCAGGTGGAAATTTGGCCACACAAGATCAATGGAGTGATTAAGGATGACATAGTTCTGAAATCCTGAGGGAAATACTACGCCTGTAATCAAAAGACAGATGCAAAGTGACCCCTTTGTGCAACTCAGCTCTCTCATCAGAGATGGAACGTGGGCACAGTGAAGACAGTGGAATTGCCACATTCTGTTGCCTACAGCCTTTAATATTATTCAAAATAATGTATTTCAAGATTTATAAAATGTTTAATGTTCTGAAAAGTGACTGAAAGTATCAGAGGACTTAAAATTGTAATTATTAATACTATTTGTTATCTTTGACTTGCTAGGCTTGGATAATCCTCAGTGACACTTGCAATTTCCATAAGCAAACTAACAAAAATGTTTCCAGTTTGAAAACTAAGTCCATTCGTGTGAAACTAATCTACATTTCCCAATCAAAATTGGCTCAAGGCAGTTCTGCAGTTTTCTTTTTTGCAGGCATTTATCTACCAGACACCGTCATTTTAACTTCTGTGAAGTGATTTTATCCTAACTTGGGTATTGCACATTGCTTCTATCCCTTTTAACTGAGCTTTCTTGGAGTTCTAGTGAGGGGAAGTCAGTATTGCTGCCAAACCAAGTGTTAAATGCAAGAAAAGAATTGAGCATCTTTTCACTGGATATATTCTATGACAGCATCTGTGCTTGATTATCTTACCAGCAAATTGTACAGATGCTAAATGCTCAATGTGTAAAATGTTGCATATGTCTGTACAGCTATAGAGACAAACATTTCCTAGTGCACCACGATTGAGATTCAGAAAATGTACTAATAAAGAATATGCAAGATGGATTTTTTTATATTAAGTCAGTAAACAATAACACGTTGTTGGAAAACTGACTGCAGAGTAATTAACAGATCTTACAGTGTATGATAAAATTCACCTTGGCTTCCAATATAAGACTAAAGCATGTTGTAAGTCATTAATATAAAAAAAAATAAAATGTGGTTTCTAAGTTTTTGTAAGTCATGTTTTCTGCTCCAAGGAACACAGTAATCTTACCTCAAAGGCTCCAAGGAGGAGATTAATTCTGTTGGTCTTTATCTGCTAACCAAAATATCAGAAAAGCTGATATATTGCCACAGCTGACCCTCCAATTTCCTTTTCCTTATCAAATAAAAAAAACTTTCTAGAGGAGAAAGATAATTCTTCATATTTTTCTAGGAAGAGGGTAAAAAGGACAAAGTGACTCCAGTGCTTAAAAAAAAAAAAAAGAAAAAAGAAAAGAAAATTTTAAAACACCAGAACAAGCAAATCCTACCCCAAAACTTTCTTGGGTTAAAGGAAGCTATTTTTTTTTGCAATGTATGCTCTTCCAGAACTCATCCTTCAATCTCAGCAGACTAAAGGGAGTGCATTTATAAGAATTATATTGTCAGAAGTTAACATTTCAGGCCATAATCAATTCAAGGAAAAAAAGAAAAAAATGAAAGCGCAGAACAGTATTTTTTCTATAGTTTTCAATTTTCCATTACTTTGCAAGAAAAACCTGCTGAAATTGTTTTACCACTTTCTTTAAGAATAAGGAAACAAATTGTCTGAGATTTTTGTTAGCTTGTGTGTGCATACCTACGTGTATTTGGGTTTAACATGCTATGAGAGCAAAAAGCCTTCTGTGAAACACCTGCTTGAACAGTTATGAGCTACAAAAACACAAGCTGGCCACATACTGAATTTGCCATCCATATGTTCCAAGTTGCTCACTCTCTCTTCTCAAGAAGAGAAAGGTAAAGTTGCCTAAATAATAACTGCATATAAAGATGCAAAGTGGTTCCTATTTTCTTAAGTGGCATCCATACATGCAAGGAATTGAAAACCCAAAAGGCCTTTCTATTGTACTACTATAACTAATGAACTTAAGCTTGAAACCCACAGCTGAGTTCAAGAGGAGAGCAACATTCAAAATAATCCACTCCAAAAGAAATTGCTGGACAATATAAAGATACTACCTGATATTTACATCCTATTATTTTACTTATTTCTTTAAGGATAAACAAGTGAAAACAGATACTCAGCTGTACTCTGCCATATACTGAGGGCAATACAGGGTCTGAGAAAATGCAAAGCTGAACTGCTACTCTTCATTTCACTAGCTGAAAGAGTAAAACTAGAGTCTTCTCAAGGAAAGAAAAAGGAAAAAAAAAAGGAAAAAATCAAAATTCATTACAAAAATATCCTATATGGAAGCTACAGCTATACAGAAGTAATTTAAATAAAGATAAACTAGGCCTGACTGAGTTACCGCAATTTCTGTAAAACCACTCTGCTGGGTTTTTGCACATCTATTATTTTAATAGTATGGGGGTTTTTTTTCCTAAAAGCATATCTTTGGGTTGCTCTGACAGGTTTATCTTCATGATATATGATCCCCTTGCCCTGTTTTGCATAGTACAAATGAGACTATAGAGGAAAATTTAAATGAGCAAAACCAGCTTTAACTTGTATTACTGAGCCATTCGTTCACTGGTATATGTGGTATATATTTTAAGATAAAGACTCTGCAGAGAAAAACATGGGCGCAGAAGAAGTAAACTTAATTTGCCATTAAAGATTAATTAAGATAAAACATGATGAGGATGAAAATTAAAAATTATATTTATATAACTGCAGTTAGGAACAGCAAACCATCTTCTGCATGTCCCTCATCAAAGCAGGGGAGTGATTAGGGGATGGAAGACTCTGCAAGCAAAGCAGCAGATTTCTTTCAAGAAGCTTCTTTCCCCAGCACCTGAGTAGCAAAGGTTTTTAATCAAATTGAACTTATCACTGAGAAGATTGACTAATTGCAGCAAGCATCTCTGTGGAGGCTGGGGCTCTGAACCTGTTCTTATCTCCAGGCTCCAGCAGAACTCAGCCAGATTCCTGGCTGGCACCAGAGGCAAGCACACATGGCCTAAGATCCCCTCTGGAAAGTTACTGCATGGATTCACATCCATCATAACTGCTTCCTTTGCTGAGAGGGAAAAAGAAACAGCAGCACATGGAGAATGCCCTAGAGTACCCAAAAATTTATTCAAAAGTTATGAGTGCTGGAAGAAACGACAATGTTGAACGGTTTTTGACTTTAAAACCTAACTTTGTTTCTAAACTATTCAGGAACTGGGACAGGGAAATAAAATAATTTTTTTTACCCATTACAGAGCTGAGAATTGCCCCAGGAAAACTGGCTAGTGCTTGCAACTTCTCCTAGTATTTATGGAAGTTTTCCTGTTCACATCATAGAATAAACTGTTTTCCTACCTCAACCAGCTTGTATTACTATTTACTATGAAGGCTTAAATAGCCTAACTATTTTTAATACACAATATTTAATATGGGAAGACACAGAAAAAAAAAATCCTATGAAAATGCAAGTCAGTATTTTATTAATGAGCAACAAAGAAAAATCATATAATCATAGAATGATTTGGGTTGGAAGACACCCTAAAGATTATCTTGTTCCAACTCCCAGGGCCACCGTCCACTAGAATGATGATTTTACTTGGTAATTACTAGTACATGAAACAACAACTGAGCAATGAGAACATGGGAAGAAACCTCTGAAACCAGGGCATTGGAGGCAGCAGAAACAAAACAAAACACTTGAGAATCTGTTCCTACATGGTTTTCACATTCTTAGTGATCAGTTCAGAAAAAGATGGAGCTTACTTCAAATTATCTGCTGCAGCTGACCAAGGCACTCTTTTTTAAAAAATGCAATGCAGAAGTTTGCCATTTTTGCAGTCCTACTTATTATTCTATTCTAGCCTGCAAATTAAGTGTTCAACCACAGGGTTACAATTTGCTTCACAAATGTATTTGTGGTTGCAGAGACCACCACAATAATCAGAACATTTCAGTAAAACTTCAGAAGGCTTCAAGCATCAGCTCCTTGTCATCTAAAAGTCCTCCATATCTTTTCTAGGTAGCCTCCCACAGGCAGCTCCACACAGCTCTGGCTCTTTCTCTCCTTCTCTCTTCCTTCTGCAGTTCCAGCTCACTTCTTCCAGTCCTTAGCATGGCCACCTAACCCTGTCTGTCCCTTCCTCCTCATAGCATGGGCAGCAGACTCCACCTGACTCCCTACCCCCTAATTCACTCTTTTATCACACCCATGGCTGTGAGGGCAAGGCTGGTCCCACTCTTTGGTAATTAACACAGCTGCAATGTATGGGAGGCAAGACTGCCTTTAGCACTGTGTCTGTCTTCCCACAAGTGGTTAGTTCTTCCTTCTCCATTCAATGCAGCAAGCCTTTGCATACACTTTGTGACTTAATTCTTGAATGGCACTTCTCTTCACAGAAGATTTGACTTATATAGCTTCAGGGCAAGAACTAAATTTTCTGTTTTCTTGAATCTTAATAAATCCTTACTCTCCTGGATGTTCTTTCAATGCAGTCTAATGAAATCCATAAGATATCTGTTCATTCATAGAATTCAAACTAGAACAGTTTCTGTTTTACAATTTGCTTTTTGCTTAAATAACAGTACAACAATCCGATTATATTTAGAGATTCTCCCAGGGATCTACTCAATCATGCACTTGTTTATGCTTTTTTTCTATTGAACTATATTAGTCTCACTCTTTAGCATGTTTCTGAGAACCTGTTGTCCTTTTCTGTTTCTTTCCAAAACAAGCTACAAATTCTTCTTTAACAGTTCCCTGACATTTTTCAGTCAACATGAAGAACCATCTGTTCTCCTTGGCTTATAATTGCTATTCTTTCACTTTATATATACATAGTATAAAAAGTAATACTATTTACTTACAAGCCTTGAGCTTCAGGACACTCTTCACATTTTTCTTCACTCACATTTTTCCTTCAGTTTTTTTTATTATGTCCCATTCATCATCTTTGTCAGACTTACAATAGATCATAAGGTAAACCTTGTAACTTACTTGCATTAATTTTGTATTTGCAGGTTGTGGCTGAAATAATTTGTCATGCATTTTGTAATGCATAGGCAAATTGAAGGTTATTGTCTAGGATACTCAAAAGTCTATTTCTCAGGGGAAGTTATTTTTTCTTTTCATAAAATATACAAGAAACAGTTTTTTCTGGGTAATAGCTAAATGCTTTCAGACATTTTCCTGCAACCCTTGCTCTCTCTTTACATCTCAAGTGAGAAATAATGATATATCGTTGGAATGATTTTATGGAGAAAAAAAGGAGAATAAAGAGGTACATTCTGCTGTCAAAAATCATCATGACTATTTTAAGACCCTTCTTAAAGGCGTTCTATTTCTTACAGCTGAGACTGTCCTCCTTCCTGTTTCCTCAGAAATGTTGAAATACTTGTTAAAGGAAATCATGGTGTCTTTAAGAAGGGGCTTAAAGTAGTTATGATTTTTGACAGTAAAATGTACCTCTTCATTCCCCTTTCTCTCTCTATAAAATCATTCCAGTCACATATCCTTATTTCTCATATGAGCTGGAGAGAGAGAATTGTATTTTCTTCTGTACTAGCTAAACATGAAGTTACACTTGAACTGAGTATCACCAGCTGTCTCAAATCTTTCCCCTGTGCTTGTTTCAACATGACTGTGCTTTGATGGCTCAGGCAGAACAAAGGAATCCCATGCCAATCCATTCAAAAATACACTGTGTGTTAGTATCAAAACAGTGATGGCCAAACCTCAAATTATTCTAAAACTACACTGTACAACCAGAACCAATGTCATCGCTTCTAGGTGCAATCAAGTTCCCCTGCAGCACTGTTGATTAATGTATATAGCAGCTCAGAAGGCTAAACAGGAAAATTTCATAAATCCATATAGCATAAGGGAAGCAAAGATTTATGAAAGAGGAAGTATATATATGAAAAATATAAAAAACTAAAAAATTTAAAAAAATAAATAAATAAGTCTGAAAAAGCAACAGTAGCCTCAAAGTGAAAGCATATGCTAATTCAGGTTATCCTTAAAATGACACAGTGCCAGCATCTTGAGAACAGATGTACAGTTCACCTCATAGAAATGGCCACATCTACTCAATTAACTGAATGCCTCAAATGGTGCCCTCATTAACCATGACATCCTCTGTGGACTTGATGGAACGTGGAAGACACTTTGACAAATTAATTTTCTAAAACAATAAGCTTGGGTTAAAATAAGAAGCATTAAAACTACTCAAAGTTCTAATTTAACAGAGATTGTGAAACAACAGCAAAATATCTCAGTAAAGAAATGTTATCCAAATACTGGGACAGTAATTAAATAAGAACACCCTAACTCAGCAATAACCACGAGCAGACCACAAAACTTTGGCATCTTTTCTCTGGATTTTCACTACTCTGCCTGATTAAAAAAACTGCTTGGAAATATTTTGTTTTCAGTTTAATTTTTCCCTCAAATCCCAGTCTTACATGATTGCTGAGTCCCTTATTCAATTTTATATTACAATAATTGTCTTGATATGATGTGATAGGGCTCACTAGTACTGCAAAAAAAGTATTTTTGCTGATAAAATTCTTGTACCAATAGTGGGGTACAAGAATTTGTAGAATTCAGAATCAGAGTTTTTCCAATTGCTGAACTAAGCTACAGACACCAATTTCTTGACACAGGCAGAAATAACTCCCTTGTGTTTTATCACATTCAGCAGACAACCTGACACCTTCCCTGAGATGCTGTTAAATGCAATAGGGTTTCTTTATTCCTAGGAGTCTATAGAACACCCAGTCTATAAAGCCATAAGTGTACTTTGTTTTCCAAAACAAGGGACAGGCAGCATTCATGCTCTACAATTTTCAAAGAGAAGCATAAGGCAAAAACAAATTCCCAATTCCAGTGGCACTAGCAGCAAGACTCTGTATACTCTTTTTATTATGTTCTCCCTTCACACCTTCCATGTTCATTTGCATCCACAGTTTGAATGAAAGGACAGCTACTGCCAAAGCACTTTTATCAACCTTTCTGCTTTGAAAGCTGCTAAAAGTTCTAATGTATTCTCACTATCTAGCTTTTCATCAACAAAGCAAGCTTCTTTACCCTAAATTCAGAAGAGTAATGGGCCTCAAACTAAAAACTAGCAAAAATCCCAGCCCTGTTAACTTTCAAAGTATTCACAAAAAGACCTGTTGTTCATGTCAGGCTTTTCAGAAATGTAAGAATGGTTTGTTAATTAAGACAAAGGATTAAAAAAAAAATTAAAAAAAAAAAAAAAGCAGGGCAACCAAATTGAGAAATTTGACATAAGCTCGTGCAAGCATCATCTACAGAACTTCCAATTACTCAGTGTGGGTTACCTAAAAGGCAGAATGGAGGAGTCTGTTCTAAGACTTGGCTCAGAAGGATTTCTAAATAGCATTTATTATCAAAAATGAAACTAATGAAGCAAACAAAAGCAACTCTCATAAATGAAATAATGAAATGTAGCTTCTGCAGAGCCAGAAAAGAGAGCTACAGAGAGTTCCCAAACTTCTCTTTTGTTTTTTTCCTAGAAACACCTGGGGAACAAAGAACCAGACTGCTAACAGCTGACTCCAAAACTAGGTGGCTTCCTATAATTTCAACTTAGCTCAGCATGAGAGTGCTAAAAGACTTTTCCAAAGAGAAGTATATAGTATAAAACTAAACAAGAGCATAAATAACCAGCTTGTCTACCTGTGCCTCTTCTAAGTCCACAGAGTTAAGTTCATAAATTCATGCAGTTAATTAAATTCTGACAACAAATCCGACTTGTATTTCAGATTAAAAAAAAAGACCAAAAGACCCCAAATAAACTTCTGTTGATAAAAAAGTGTATCGTTAGTTCACAATCAATCTATCAGAATGAAAGTGGTTTTTGTACTGAATATGAAAATACAGAAAATGAGTCCTGAAGCATAAATACATGCTTATCATTGTTGCGGTGTGTATTTGGG
>VXBR01006633.1:0-12679 GCA_013400215.1 Cisticola juncidis
CGCCCCGGGCTCCCCGGAGAGCAGAGCACACCGAGGGGATGGGCAGCGCTGCCCCAGCTCGCTGTGCCTGCAGGATGGGGCTGGAGGGGGACAGGGGATGCAGCTGTGGGTTTGGGGATGCAGGAGAAGGGCAGGGGCGAGCCTGGGGAGCTGCTCCTGCACAGGGATCCGCGGCTGCCCCAGGGCTGGCAAATTCAGCTGCTGGGCCCCAGAGCTGGAACAGCCACCCTGCCGGCTTCCAAAGCATCCTTGTTCTCCAAAAGGAGGATCCCCCTGCCCAAGTCTGCTGCAGGCAGGGTTTGTCACCTGTCCCTGTCCCTGCTGTGGCATTTGTCACAACCCTGCTCCAGGTCTGGGCTGCACTAGAGGTTCCAGGGATAACTGCTGGCCGAGCTTTCCCTGGCTTCTCCTTCCCACTGAATTTATCCACAGCAGCCTCAAAGCCTTGCCTGTCCCTGGCCAAGCCCTCAGGCTCTCCAGCCACCTTGCAGCAGTGGCTCCCCCACATTAAAAGTAAACAAAACTCAAAGTGTCTTTTTTTTGCCTCCTGCCCCAGGATGAAGAGCAGAAACTCTCAGAAATGAGTGAAAAGCCTTAAACCTCTCCCAAACTGTGCTGGGAGCCAGCCTGGGGCGCAGGGCTGAGGTCCCAGGCCTCAGGGCTGGGCTGTGGCTTCACTCCTACAGAATTACTGAAACCATCCCTGGCAGTCAGTGACCACTCCTGGGCTCCTCACTTTCTCCTGGAACATTACAAAGCCTCAGAACAAGCCATAAAGAATGACCTGAAAACTACACGAAATGGGAAGGAAGCCTATTCCGTTTTATTGCATCTATTAGACCTATTGAAAGGACGGCTCAGAAGTGGCTTGATTGCCATGACAAACGCCTGCATGGAGAAAAGATTTGGGAGACCAGACCTCTCCTTCACAAATAACAGCAGAGACCTGGAACTGGGAGCCCAATCTCTCTAAATGGTCTCTAGAAATAAGGTGTGTAATTGTAGCAGAGAGCAGTCAGTGGTAGGACACGTCTGTCACAGCCCAGGTCAGGACTCTGAAATACTAAGACAAAGATGATGGGGCTGACATTAGAGCTGGGGACACCACAGACCTCGGTCTTGATTGTTTCCTGAGCCTTGAAGACCTGAAATTATTTTTTCTTTCTCAATCCCAGCTTAGGATGGGGATCTGGCCACTGCAGCCTGCAAAGCTGTGGAAAAACCCCTCACACTTCATCCACACTGTGCTAGGAGAGGAGAACTCATGGGACCTTCATTAACAGCACAGGGATGGCTGAGCTGCTCCTGTGCCTTGTGGGCAGAGGAGGAGATCTGGGAAATGGGGATCAGCAGGAAAAAGCCTGGTTTCTGGGCTGTACCAGCAGTGAAAGGAGATGCACGGTGTCAGCCCGGCTGTTGGGTGCTCTGCATCCTCTCCATCCCTGCTCCAGGTGGGAAAAGCAGCCTCCAGCCATGCCAGGGAGGAAAGCTGAGGGAGCATCCCCCTTCCAGGGGGCTGCAGGCACAGTGGTGGTAGCCTTTTCCCCCTCTTTATCACTGTCACCCTCTGCACACCCACAGAAGGGACAGGGTGCAGCTCCTGCCTCACCTCGGAGTCACTGTGCACCCCGTGGTGCCTTGAAATCAGGAGCAGGCACTTCCCAAGGGAATAAAATCCCTCCCTCCAGCCTGCCAGCCTGGCACAGAGAGGCTGAGAGCTGGTCCCAGGCACCAGCCAGCTCCATGCCCACAGGGGTGCCCCAGCCTGGCTTTCCTGGCACAACACCCCTGGCACACCCTGCTCGGCCTCAGCATTAGCCACTGGCACTTTTGGATCACTGGATGTTCCTGAGACAGGCTGGAGACAGCAGGGATTGTGTTTCCATCCCGTTTCCCATCCCCAAAGACAGGGAGAGGTAGCCTTGCTCCTGTTTCTCAGCTGAGACCCCGCAGCCACTTCAGCTCCAAGGCTGCATTCCTGCTGGATGTGGAAATGCTCCTCCTGCTGCCCTCCCCAGGGCCCAGCTCCGTGAGGAAGAGCCCAGATGAGGGTCTGGAGCAAAGGCAGGCAAAAATCGGGAATATGTGGAGTTGGGGGAGGTGGCAGAGCTCACAGCCACGTCTGCAGAGAGTCTGCAAGGACCCTAAAGCCAGGACTGCTTATTTCCCCCTACACTGAGCAGAGTGGAAAGGGGGAAGGAGATCCTGAAGATAAAACTGGGAGATGGAAACATCTCACCTGCTGCTCTCTCTGCCCAGGCTGAGCTTCACTGTGAGCAGGC
The DNA here is from genome assembly GCA_013400215.1 of Cisticola juncidis. Lineage (NCBI taxonomy): Eukaryota > Metazoa > Chordata > Aves > Passeriformes > Cisticolidae > Cisticola > Cisticola juncidis. The sequence continues at coordinate 2,283 of VXBR01006633.1, forward strand.
ACATGTCCCCACTGCACCCTCAGCCCTGCCACCACCAAAATGCAGCTTCCCCAGCCTGCAGGAGCCAGCCCTGCAGGGTTTCAGGAACGTGAGGATCCCTGGATCAGCTGGGATCACTGAATAACCCAGATGTGCTGCTCCTCCCTCACTGGGGATGTGCCCCACAGCTGCTGCCAAACCCCTGGGCCACGGGCACAGGGTGATGGAGAGGGAGGCTGGGAGGGCAGGAGGAGGAGCATTGATCTCCAGCTTAGCCCTGCAGCCCAGGGGAGCCCTGCCTACATAAATATTTGCCAAGCAATGCATTTGTGCCTGTCGATGGCTGTCAATAGCAGCCTGCAGTGCTGTCATCTGCAGAGCTGTCACTGCCAGCAGCCCCAGCCAAGCAGCCCTTTCTGCAGCCCAGCCCATCAGCACAAGGCTTTCCCTTTTAAACCATGTGCACAGAGCCTGGCCCCAGCCTGGCAGCACCCAGGGGAGGCAGCAAAGGGGCTGTGCCAGGCAGGTGGCACTGTGGAGCCTGGGCACGGCTGGCACACAGAATCACTGGGTTGGGAGAGACCTTCAAGATCACCGAGTCCAACCCAGCCCTAACACCTCAACTACACCATGGCACCAGTGCCACATCCAGGCTTTGTTAAACACATCCAGGGATGGTGACTCCACCACCTCCTCAGGCAGACCATTCCAGTATTTTATCACTCTCTCTGTGAAAACTTTTTCCTAATATCCAACCTGTATTTCCCTTGACACAGCTTGAGACCGTGTCCTCTCATTCTGGCAGCTGCTGTTTGGAGAGAGAGATGAACCCCATCTGAGCACAGCCACCTTTCAGGAGGTTGCAGAGAGTGATAAGGGCACCTCTGNGACTCGATGTCCATCCTAAACTGGACACAGCCCTCAATGTCCTTCCTAAACTGAGGGGACACAGCTGGACACAGGACTCGATGTCCATCCTAAACTGGACACAGCCCTCAATGTCCTTCCTAAACTGAGGGGACACAGCTGGACACAGGACTCGATGTCCATCCTAAACTGGACACAGCCCTCAATGTCCTTCCTGAACTGAGGGCCCAGAGCTGGACACGCGCCGCTAACGCCCCCCAGGCAGAGCTGTCAGACAAAGCCCTGGCCCAGGGGCTGCTGCCTGCCCTCCCTGTGTGCCCAGGCTCAGGATGTCCCTGCCAGCCCGGGGTACCAGCCCAGGGAGTGCCAGCTGTGACAGTGCCAGGCTCACCGTGGAAGTGTTGGGCGGTTCTGCGGCGCAGCCCCTCCAGCGTCTCCTCCGTGTCCGCCCACTCCAGCACCAGCCTGCGGCCGTACAGGTGAGTGCTGTGGCACAGGGCATTGAAGGCTTTCTGCAGAAATAAAACAGAGGAAAAGACATTAAAGGAGGAAATAGGAACAGGCTCACAGGAGGGAAGGCAAAGGTGTCCCTCCCTCTGCCCTGCAGCAGAAAGGGAACATGGTACTGGGAGTGCTGTGCTCTGAGGGGCAGGATCCATCTCCATCACAGGCTCTGACTCGCTCATTTATCTTCCCTGTTCTTGCAGCAGGGCAAACTCCCATCCCCACTGCTGCTGGCTGCTGCTCAGGAGGGCTGGAGGCCAGCACAGGATGGGACCACCCTGAGCTGGGAATGCTGCAGCCCCTGGAGCTTTGGGTGAGCACTGGGTGGCACTCGTGGCTCCCTGGCACCCTGTGTCCTGCTGGGGCACAGGAGAGCACAGCTCAGCTGTGACAGGAGCTCCTCTCTGCTCTGAAGAAGTTGGAAAACTGCCTTTCCCTGCCAACCCTTTGGTGACTTGGCTGTGCTGGCAGAGCAGAAGCCAGCACAGAAATCCTCTGCTCCTCCTGCCTGTGGTGGCTCTGCTGCAGAAATCCAGAGGATTCCTGGTGCTGGATCCTGTTCAGTAACACCCACAGAGCTGTCACCTCTTGGTGACGTTGAATACAAATGTGCCAGCCAGCCCAGAGCTCAGATGGCTTTGTCTGTCCATAGAGACACCCAGAAAACACTGACCCAGTCCAGGGAAGTTTGATTTTGTCTTTATTTCCCACAGAATTTCAAGGCAATTCAGGACTGAGCAGGATTGGGCCCACAATGCAAATACACAAACACACTGGGCAAATATTTTTATCCCTTTGGGCCCACAAATTGCTCCACAGTAAAGGCTGAGCATGTGGGGGAGAGAAATGCCCCAAATTCTTTTTTATAAGCTCAGGTTTTGAGCTCTGCAAACTCATATCCCTGGGACAAAAATGGCAACTCTGGGATCAGACACACATCCTGCTGTCCAACAGGGACCTGAGCTCCCAGCTGGAGACCCCCAAACCAGCTCCCAAGCTGTCCTGTAGAAACCCAGGTCTCTCCTCTGAGCTAAAAGCAGCCTTGCAGCACTGCAGGTGTCCCCAAATGCCACACCTCTGGGCAGAGGGGCTTGTCCTGCTCTGCTGCCCACAGCTGCTCCTCAGGACCCTCCCTGAGCTGCTGGGTTATGAAACTCATAAAAAACCCCAATTTTCAGTAACCAGCACCCAGTAACCTGGGTTTCCCTCAGTCCTTTCCCTCATATAACCCTCCTGTGCTATAAAACAGAGAGGAGGAGCCCCAGCTCCCCCTGCTCCATGGCATGGGTGGAATTCCCACCATCCCAGCACCCCCAGCTCCCGGGGGGATCCCAGCAGGGCACAGTGCCCCCTTTTCCAGGGGCACATTCCTCCTGGAAGAGCTGCAAGCTCCAGCTGTTTTTATTTGCTGCTGCAGTGTTTCCAAGGCCTGTCTCCCAATTAGCAGAGCAATGTGTTGGCTTAAACAAACACTTGGGGGAGGCGGCGGGAGGGAGCTGTGAGGGCTGTTTGTGTTGGCACCAGGAGCCTTTTCCAAAGCCTGGCACACAACCCACGGCTCTTCACACTGCATTTCCTTTGTTAATCCCTATTTCTGGATTTCTCCTTCCCACAGCACAAGCAGGAGGAAGGTTGGGTGGCAGCACAGTGCCCATCCGTGCTCCACAGGTCATGGAGGAGGGCAGACCATGATGGACGTGGCACTTGGTGGGCTTTGGTCCTCTGAGGCTCTTCTCTGCTGCCTCCTCCTCCTCCTCCTGGCATTGCCATCCTCTGCTTTTGCTGGCAGCCCTGGGAAAGGTCATGGAGCAACAGGGAAGGCAGATGCTGCCATCAGGTTGTGTCATGTGCAAGAAACCCCCTGGGAGAGACACATCTGCCATCAGCCTGGTGCCACTGGCCCTTCCTGGCCAAACTCATCCCAAAATGAGGTGGTTTGCACCCACGATGAAGGAAAGCTCCAGCCTGGACTGGGATCTCTGCTCCCTGTCCTCCAGATGGGCCCCAGGAGCTGGGAATGCAGAAGAGAAGCTGCACATTCAGGTGACAAACACAGGGATGTCACTTCTCTGGAAATGAGCTCAGACAAAATGTAGCTGTTCATTGCTCTGAGAGGAATTAAGACTTTTTCAGGAGGGAAAAAAGAGAGGAGAAAGTGCTGATGATTTAAAAGACAAAGGGATGAAGGGGAGAAATGCCATCCCTATACATCCACGCTGCTGGAAATCTTCCAGGGAGAGGAGGAAATCTGCCACTGCTGCTATTCCAAAGGAAAAGATAGGTAGGGAAAAAACATATTTTAATTAGGTGACAAGTATGAAATGAGGAGAAGCAGGCTGGCTTTCACAGAAAGCAGGAGCTATTTTTGGGGTGCAGCTCCTCAGTGTGAGCATCTGCCTTCTTTGGAGGAACAAAGAAAGGCCAGAGGTTTGTGGAGTTGTATCCAAATGAGGGCTAAAGGGAGGTGTGGGGTCTGCTCATTCAAGAGAGATTCACCACAAAAGCCCTCTCTCTTCCAGGGCTTCATATCTTCCTACACCTTTAAGGAAGGAAGCTTTTTGCCCCAAAAAGGAAGGTTTTTTGCCCCAAAAAGCTCCTTTTGAAATGCCCAGCCCCGGTTCTGATAAAGGGTAACCCACCCTCTGCCAGGCCATCCCAAAGCCTGAAGATCCTGGCAAAACTTCTCATTTGCTTTCCAGATGCTTTGGTGTTGCATGACAACACTGTGGGCTTCTCCTCCTCGAGAATAGGATGTGAACATGCTTAAAAATGCCATTTCTGAGCACTTTTTGCAAAGTTTGGTTCACGCTTAACGTTACGGCTCAGCATGGTGGGAAAAAGCGGGGAGAGGAAAGAAAGAGGCTGGAACAGCAGCTTAAAAACGTCTGTGGGATTCAGGAAGTGAATTTCCAAGTGAGGAGGTGGCTGCCAAACCCCCAGCAAGGCCAGGCTGCTGGGATGAGGCTCTGGGGCAGAGCCTGCTGTGCTGGGAGGGCCGGGAGCGGAGCCCGGACCGCAGTGTCTGTCACCCCCGGGTGTGACAGCGCCAGCCCTGACTGCTGCACTCATCTGGAGGACAGTGCTGCTCTGCCTCCACATTCCCCCTTGCCCTATTAAATACTCAAGCCAAAGAGCCTCCAGGCTGGAATCATTAGAGGGACAAAGGGTCAACAACATTAGGAGATTGATAAATATCCCTCCCTCGCAAGAGCCGGTCCCAGCTGAGGACGCTCTGCGCGATGCCAGCTGCACACGAGGATTTTTCCTTCCGTGCTCGTGCATTTTGAAAGCGTTGGCTGTCTCTCCCAAATGGGCAATTTCTATTTGGAGACCAGATGTATTTTTATATCAACAGGGGAGAAAAGTGGGAACTCGGCTTCCCAGTTAATAGTTCAAAAATAAAAACAATTCCGCTACGATCCTGCGCGGGGAGCGTCAGGGAACGGTTAGTGCTTCCTTAAGCGGAGTTAATTTGGTATTGCTGGTGCATCAGGGTTCCAGGGGAGGCTGAGGAGAGCCAGCCCAGCCTGCTGGGGCAGATCTGCAGGCACAGCCTCGGGGAGCTGTGAGGAGGAGCCCCCAGCTCCGTGCCGGCTGTGGAAAATCTCCATGTGCGCTCCCACAGCAGCCGTGGTTGTTCAGAGAAAAAGACAAACACGGGAGGTCACAGGCTTTAAATGCCCAACAAAGGCAGCCTAACTATTCTATTACAAACCCATCATGTTTTATAAGATGCTTATAAGCAATTTCCAGATTACCACTCTGAGCAAAAAGCGTCACTGACAGTCAGAGCTATTCAGCTCAGAGGTCTCCAGGCCCACTCCCCTCCTCTCTCATTTCACTCAGCAATAAACTCTAAGCCAATTATGAGCGTGTTTACAATATTCAGGATCCTATTCATCAATACACCGTGCATCCTTTTCCAGACGGCCAATGGAGTGTACTTGATGTGCCACTTGTGAGACAATTAAATCCCTCAAAGAGACGAGGGTGGAAAAAAAATATGAAGAAGGAAGAAGAGCTGCTTTGCTGGGAAAGAAGAAAACCCCGCTGAGAGCTCCTCCACAGGGCAGCTCTCTCCCTGTGTGCTCCCCTGCATCCATTTGGGAGCAGTGCCCTGGGCCAGAGCCCTGCCTGCCTCACTCCCCTCACCATAGATGGGCTGAGATTCCCATTTGTCCAGTGCAGCTGGAATCAGTCCTGAGGGGATGCAAAGGGATGGGAGGCAAACACTGAACCTGTGCCTGTTTTCCCCAGAGAGCAGCAGAAAAGCAGGTGCTGCCTCACACCCCCCAAAGTGAGCAGCAGTAAAGGACCAGTCTGGCCCCTCCATGCACCTTTCCATCCAAAGCCTGAAGTTTCCTCGAGAAAAGATCAATTCAGACCTCAGGAACAAAGCCTGAATGACTGTGGAGTGAGGCAGAGGTGAAGGCAAAGCTGCTTTGAGCCACAGGCACAGCTCAAGGTGCAGGGAGATGAACCAGGCTCCTGGGGGATCCCTGCTCCCCCAGCTGACCCCCAAGGGGAGGAGGGGAGCTGAGCAGGGGGAAGTTTGAGTTAGGATCAATACAGGACTAACAAAGAAACTCCATGTACTGTGTTATACAGGAGGTCAGGCTGGAAGGGATGATCTAATAGTCCCTTGTGATCCTGGATCAATGAATGCTGTCTAAAAACATAAACACAGGCTCTGGCTGGCTCCCCCCTCCTCTCTCCTTCATCTCTGCTCACAGCCTGGAAAATCTGGAGTTCTGGGGGCTCGTGTGCTCCTTTCCCTCCAGCAAAGACATCCCGTGGGTTTTCTCCCAGCCACTCCCTTCCAGACCCTGCACAAACCACCAGGAACCAGCAGCAGGATGAAATCCACCCTGCTCCAGAACCTCTGGCAAAGGATGAGAGCAGGATACCATCAGACAGGCTGCAATCCCCCTGTTTCTGCTAAAAGCACGGAACTTGAAGGTAGAGGAAAGCTTTCAAAAAAATAAATGAACTAGGCCAATTCATAACTGCTGATGCTCTGGCACTGGGAAAGCAGCAGGTAAGGCTGCTCACAGGGGGCTCTCAAAACACACAGGAGAACTGGGAACACAAGCCTTGCACAGGTTACAAATCAGGAAACAGCCACAATATCCCAAACTCCCCTAAAATCAAGGCGGTGGTGGAGGTGGGGCACATGCAGAGGTTTCCTGATGTGTTAATGCTGGGTCAAAGCCATCCTGTCTCCCCTTCCTGCTGACAAACCTGAAAAATCAGCTCCTGTCCTTCTGTATCACAAGAATTTGGAGTTATTTTATCAGTTGCACCGAAATCATCCCCATTAGGGTTTTGGCTGTGGGTTTTGCTGCTGCCCACATGGGGGTTTCAGCCTGAGTGCAGCTTTCCTGGGGAATGCTGCCAACCTGCCCCAAACCTGGGCTGAGCCTCGGTGAGACAGGGCGTGCAGGTCCCCTCCCCACCCAGGGCAGTGCCAGGAGGGCAGGGGAGCACAGCTCACCTTGGCATCCTGCTTGGTGACGAAATCCACGAAGCCAAAGCCCCGGTGGGATCCTGTTCCTGCCATTTTCTTGGGCAGCCGCACGGTCTTGAGCTCTCCAAAGGTGCTGTGGATCCAAGGAGAAGCAGGGACAGCATGAGATGAAGGAAAAGTCACCCCCTTCCCACCAACTTTGGCAGTGCCAGCTGCAGCCCCACGCTGGGTGGGTCACTCACATCAGGTGAGCCTCTGCAGCCCCTCTGCTTCCCTGCTTTTCCAAAGCAAACACAACCAGCTAAAAACGCAGCCTGGATTTTATTCTGGATATAAAACTTAACAATACAAAAAGTTCTTTAATGTAACTGCTTTGCTCCTCCTTCCCTCAGGAGATCCAGCCAGAATGCCCTGCTCAGGGTGGGCAAAGCATCTCCAGGTGACCAGGGCTGCTCCAAATCCCACCAAAACAGATTTATTTGCACCTTTAAAGAGGGGCTGGAGTGCACAGGATACAGAGCATGGTCCCACAGGGAATTATTCTGTTTCCAGAATAGCTCTCCCATCCCCAGAGGTGTCATCCCTGCAACTCCAGGGATCCTGGGCATTTTTGATGATTGGATTTCCTTGCTCTAACCCTTCAGCCTCCCCCATCCTGCAGCTTCTGTGCTGGAATAAACTGGTTTTATCTAAGCTTTCTGGATGTGGAAAGGCAAACAGGCGAATCCAGCAGACCACAACAAACTCCATATCCAACAGCATTTCAGACAAGTTTTGCAGTGTCAGTGGAAAGCCAAGAATGGGGAGATAAAGGGGTTCCTTCCCAGAGAGGGAACTTGTGGCTTCAGCACCAAAGCATGCAGCCATCCCACTTTGTCCAAAAACCCTAAAAACAGCCCCAAAGGCAGCACGAGCCGGACACCCCTCTCCAGTGCCATCCTCTGGAGAAATTCCAGGACAAAGCCGGCGCTTTCCCTGCTGCCAAGCTCCTGCTTCCCCTTCCCCTCCCCTCGCACCCATTTATCAAACACATATGCACAAACTGCAGGCAATAAATATTTAATGTGGCCCAGGTCTGAAGAGATGTGTTATTTTATTTGAAAATCTCCACACAGGCGTGCATACACAAAAGGAGCCTGGGATACAGCAGTGCCAAAGAGCACCTGGGAATAAACACAGTAAAGGCCATAAAAGCTCTCGTGAAATGATATAAGCTAAATCCTGGGAGTTAACCTGCTGCACTGGCAGCATGACCAGGCATTCATCCACCCAATTTCCTTAGGCAACGTGGTGTGTAAATGCACCATTATGAAGCCTCAAAATGAATCCGCACGTCTCCCGCTCGGTGCTTTCCCTCCCTCTCTCCCTCCTGCCCCCTCCGAGCTGCAGCTACGCAAACAAACAAACAAAACCCAGCACAGGAGAGGGAGCAGCCTCAGCTGCTGGCACTGCTGGCAGCCTGTGGCTTCCAGAGGTTCTCCTGCAAGGGGGTGGGGGTGACAGGGACCCCCCGAGATCCCTGGGGCACCTCAAATGCTGTCACTGGGTGAAGGGAGAGGCAAGGAGAGCTCCCGAGCCATGGAGATGTCCATGGACCAAGGGAATAGGGGAGGTAGGAGCCATGGCACGCTCCAGTCTCTCCCTCTCCATATCACAGACATTGCCTGGGGGTACAGAGTGTTTGCTGAAGGAGCAGGAGCAGTGTTTGCTCCGAGACAAGGCTCATCTGTGCACTGAAACACCACCATGGCCTCCTGACACCAAGACCCAGTGCCCAGGATGGGCCAGGAGGTACCCAAGGAGCAGGAGGGTTCTGCATTCGGGGTCCCAGAGAAGCTGTGCTGAGCCACATCAGCCTGGGCAGAGCTGGGAGGGACTGGCCCATCCCTCCTGCCCAGCTCATCCCTCCTACCTGTCCCATCCCTCCTGCCCTGCTCACCCCTCCTGCCCAGCTCACCCCTCCTGCCCGGCTCATCCCTCCTACCTGTCCCATCCCTCCTGCCCTGCTCACCCCTCCTGCCCAGCTCACCCCTCCTGCCCGGCTCATCCCTCCTACCTGTCCCATCCCTCCTGCCCTGCTCACCCCTCCTGCCCAGCTCACCCCTCCTGCCCGGCTCATCCCTCCTACCTGTCCCATCCCTCCTGCCCTGCTCACCCCTCCTGCCCAGCTCAGAGCAGCCCAGGCTGTAGAAGGAGCACGGGGCTGATCCAGATGCAAGCAGGGCCAGCCAGGAGCTTTGCCCGGGCAGAGGGAGCCAGCAGGGGCTTCCAGAGGGATGGATCTGGGAACAGGCCGGGTGGAGGGGTGAGGGAAGCCGAGGGGACAGCGCTGACCCAGCGGGGCCGTGCAGGGAGCAGCGTCCCCCCCATGGTGGTGCTAATTAGAAAGCACAACACAGCAATTACAGCGCGGAGCTGCGAATGAGGCGCGGCTCCGGCCTTTAATGTTCCCCTCCCCGGTGCCAGGCTCAGACTCACACCTCTCCTTTCCAATTATTTCTCCTGGATTTGGGGGGAGAGAGAGGCAGGAGGGAAGCCAGCTCCCCCCGCAGTGCCAGGCTCCGTGGGCAGGGCAGCCAGAGGGAAGGCAGTGCTGGTACCTCTGCTCCCTCTGCAGCTGCATCCAGGCTCTGGGATGTGTGCCACGGGAGTGGGGATGGGAGAGGAAAAGCACAGAGCACAGCACCCAAGAGACACCAGAGCACGATGGAAAGGGAGGGAAGGAAGCAGCTTTTCCATAAGATCTCATGGAGCTGTTGGAAAAGGTGCTCCCAGGGCTGGGATGGCTGTGGAGGGTCACAGCAAGGCAGACCTGGTGCCACTGCCAGCTCCTTCCTGTGCTCTGATGGGCACAGATGGGGCAAAAACCCCACAGCAGCCCAGGGTGGGGGTTCCTCTGGGTGCTGGTGCCTCTCTGCTCTCAAAGTGAGCAGAGATCAGCAATCCTGCTGCCAGCACAGCACAGGCTCCTTCCCTCAAGCAGGATGGGTTAAAGGGAAGTTCCCAGCATCAGTGAGAGTGAAACCAGAGTGGATTCTGGATTTATACTCACCCACCCACCATCCACACCTTCTCCACGTGCTCCTGAGCCCTGCACCAGGGCTAAGGATGTGGTGGTTGTGGGAGCCAAGCCCTTTCAGGCTGAGACACTGACTGGTTTGCAGTCAGCCTGGTTTAACTTTGCACAAGGCCTGAACCTCAGTCCTGATGAGCCCACCAGACCCCTGTGCCTGCCCTGGAGCTGGACACCCCCTCAGCTCCTGGTGGCACCACACTGGGATGGGATTTCAGTGTGGCCAAGGGGTGCAGCAATCCCAAATCTCTTGTGAAAGCCCCATGGAGCAGCTCACAATTTATACAGGAAGGTTTGGGGGGCTAAAAGTGAAGAGTTTTGCTGCAGAGGCAGCAGGATGGCAGCAGCCCTGGGCCCTGCCATGCACACGGCTGTCCCAACTCCTCCCTGCCCCATCCCACAGACCCTGAAAAACAGCATCCAGCAGCTTTTCTCTGAAATCCCCGTGGATTCAGGACCAGGAGGGGAGGGCAGAGGTGCAGCACGGGGCTCTCCCTGCCTGGGCTC
>VXBR01006634.1:3483-14743 GCA_013400215.1 Cisticola juncidis
CTTGTCTCTTCAATCCCATATACTAAAAATCCCTGATTCTATATTTACATTCTATGATAAACTAAATACTGCTTATTTTAAATTCTCTCAGCTTGTGATTCTTCATACACTGTGGGCATTCACTGCCATGGCAGGGATCAGAGGCAGTGTCCTCCTGGGCTCTGTGTGAGGCTCTGACCCCCCTGTACAGACCCCAGACCCCCTGTCTGGTCTCCAAACCCTCCAGGGTGGCAACAGGGATGTTCTGGACTCCAACACTCACCCTTCCCAGAAGGGAAAGGTCTGGGTTAGACAGAACTAGTGTCATCTCAGGTCCACTAAAGACAACTCCTGTTCCCAAGGGGGTCTTGGCAAGCACTGGAAAAGCTCTCTGAGCCCTCGGGCTGCAGGTCAGGCAGGGAATCACTTACAGTTGTTTTCCAGGATTGAGAGATCCCCGGTCCAGCTCCCGGTCAAACTCCGTGCGGAGGTCGTCCAGAGCCCCGTCGTCCCCGAAGGCTCCCCACTCGGTGTTAATGCACATCCTGCCCTCGTCCCCCTCCACCAGGTCGATGTGCCTCATCTCCTCCATGTAGCAGGCATTGGTGCCAGTCCCTGGGGGTATTGGATAAGCTGCTGCTTGTTCCATGCATGCTTTTTGTTTTAGTCTACATTTTTGGGAATAAGTCAGCATATTGTCTTTGGAAGAAAATACAAATACATAACCCTGTGGCTCAGGATGCTTATAGAGGCCACCTGCACCTGTGAAATCATCATTTCACAGTGAATGGAAAAAACCCTGAAATTAGTATAAGGCTTGACTTGTTTAAAAACATTTTTTTCTTTTCCAAATGTACTTCCGTGTGCCTAATAAAAGGCATCAGGGTGCATGAAATGGAGAAATTGTGGAAAGCATAGCTGGTACTAACTACCAGACGTGAGGGGAATTCAGCTTTCTCTAGGCAGACACAGAAATTTTCTATACAGTCAGCAGAAAAGTTTAGTATGCTGGTCACAACTGAGCCCAGACAAAATGGGGACTGTGGTATTTGATGGCAATGTGATCAGCATAAAAACAGCTGCTTTACAGAAGGCAGCCAGGCTTGTAAATCCAACCATTGTTTTTTCCATTTTCTTTCTGCTCTTTCCTGTATTGTGAAACTCCCTCCTACTCCAGATTAGTAGTAATTCAACAAATGAGAGGGGGAAAACCCTTCATGGTGAACAGTAAAAATTACCAATGATGAGTCCAACTTCACAGCGCTGGTCATCGTATCCACAAGCCATCATGGTTCCCACCGTGTCATTGACCAGTGCCAAAACATCCACATCTATGTCCTGATAGCACAAAGATGAGTGATTAACAGGGGAAACACCCAGAAAGCTCCTGTGTGACAAAGCACTGGCAGGCAGACACACTCCCTGGGCTGCACTTTGAAGGCCTCATTCAGGAAAACTCCTCCGTTGAAAGACACTATTTCCTTTCACAACACTCTTCCCTCAACCCTGTAAGGTTTCAAGTATCTCTGAGTTCTCAAGGGTTTCACCAGCCTCTTTTCTTGAAGGATTTGTTTTTCCCCAATCCCACCTCATTTGCCAGAAAAGTGACTTATTATTATTATTATTATTATTATTATTATTACTATTATTATTATTATTATTAATTGGTGTGAATGTTGTGATACTGTACTGACAGGTTGTGTGAAAAGTATGACATCCTACACCTGAGCAGAGCCCACCAAATGGGGCAGAAAACACAGATAGATGCAGCTACAGCTGTGCAGCAATACCACACACAAGTGGAAAATCCTTCCATCAAGGCAGTTTTCCTTTCACACTCATCAAAGTATTGGTGTAGATCAGATGCCAATGCCAGGAGGAGGCCACACTTCACCCAGGAAGCTTCAGATCCTTTGTTACTAATAACTACAAGACTGATGCAGAAAAAGAAGTGAACCAAAATCTGGATTTTTACCATGTGAGAAAACAGAATTTCCTCTTTCCTACGAAGCCATCAAGATATGCAAAGATGCCTTGGATTTCTTAGCTGATGCTACCAATAGCACCAAACATGAAAATGAGGGCTTTCCAAAATATTAAAACAGTGTTATTCCAAGGCCATCTGCTAGTTCAAGGGCAGGTTTAATCACATCTTACTGCTGACCTTAAAAATTGCAATCAGTGGCTCCATCCTACAGACTGAAGTGGACAGGCAAGCCCTGGTAGAGCTGGGTGTGCCAATTTGGGATGAGAGTCTCCTCCTACCAACCTTCAGTCCCACAAGCCAGGCTGTAAAACACAGTGTGTGAAATTGTAGAGTGTTCTCTAGCTCCCCCAGCAGCTTCACAAGGGATTCCCTTGGGCTGAGTGGGGCCACACTGGTGAGCTGCCCCAGCCAGCCTGGGCTGCCAGCCTGCAGCTGCCCCTGAGTTACAGCTGAGAGAGATTCAGATCTACCAGATGTGCAGGCATGCTGGGCACCTGCTGCTGACCATCCCTGAAGGATGCCTGACAACTCTCCAAAGAACCCACACCCCCAGAGGACTTGGTGAGGCCACCCAGGCTCAGCCCTGCAGGTACCAGACTTGCCTGGTGCTTCTGGAGGGCCTTGCGCAGAGAGCTGACCACGTCTGTGTCCTGAACACCTCGGGCCCTGAAGTGTTTTGTCCATGCAAGAAGAACCCCCTGAAAAGTAACAGTGCAGTGACCCCAAAGCACACAAAGTTCAGCACACAAGCCTCACAGCCAGTCAAGACTAAAGGGTTGTGGAGAAGTCCACCATGTCTCTCCACACTTTAAAACTGAGCCAAAATAAGTCAGAGCAGAACAACTTACCCTGGGGTGTCTGTCAGTACCAACACTACCAAAAGTACAGTCATAAAGTCCCAATTCTGTAAATGTTTCTCCCTATGCCTCATTTAAAGCCCATGTGGTTTTCCTATGCTGATCACAGTCTAATGGCATTAAGCAAAAAGCATTTGCAGGACTGGAACCCAAAGCACAGACCCCTAGAAGTAAGAGAGGCCACAAACAAGAGAGAACACAAAATAATTGCAAACAGCCATTCATTTCCCCAAGAGGTGTCTCAAGCAGCTCAGCTACAAGTATTTCCTATTCAGAATCAACTGTAAATAAAAAAAAAAGTCACTGAGAGTGATTAAAAAATAAAGATGCTTCAAGACACAAAAGTACATGTCCATTTCTAAGTGCTTATACAGGAGCACATAGTTCCTGTGGAATTGGGTACTGATAAAGCAGTAGAATAGCTTTAGCTTAAAGATCCTGCTGCCTTGAGAAGATAAATGAATAGCTGAATGGCAGTCAAGTCTAGTTAAATGATAAAAGTCATCCATGCCTTCTTCAGAGAACTGTGTAAACTTTACCCCACATAACAGCCACAGGGTAACACCTCTATCCAACAGCTTCTCCAGATTCTGCAAGGAGCTCAGCTTGACAAGAGTACTTCTTTATGCATCTTACCTCTTCCAATTTGGTCTGTTTGCAGGGAAAAGAAAATGTAAAGCCAAGAGGTAACTTCTTATGCTTCAGGTTTTTGGTCTCCATGAAGTCTGACAGGCAGTCAGCAACGTAATCGAAGAGCTGCACAAAAAGAGAGCACAGGCTGGGCTGTGTCCTGCAGGCAGGAGCTCCAGCACAGCAGCAGCACAGCAGCACCACAGCAGCACCACAGCAGCAGTGCCTACCTGGGCTCCGTTCCCCTGTGTGAGCTCCTCGGGGGTGGGGTAAATCTTGCTCTCCAGCTGGCTCCCCTCAGCAAACACCTTCACCAGGTGGGCCTGGAGCTGGGAACCGCCCAGGTCCACAGCAAGGAACTCGCCCTGCTCTGCAACACAAGGGGCACATCACTGGGCATGGCCACCAGCCCTGGCTCAGTGCCACGCTGATGGCCACAGCCCTCACCACAGGCTCCCCTGTCCCATCCTGGCACATCCTCATCCTATGGGGCATCCATCCCCAGAAAGGCTGGGAGCTGGAAACCCTGAGCAGTTCTCTCCTTTTAGCTTGCTGTGTAACACCCAATTCCATTTTCATTTAGCAGTTTGGGTTTGCCAACCCTGCCCTTCCACAGCAGCATATTTTCAAGCTGCAGGAGGATGAGCTTTTCAGCAAGAAAGGCCCAAAGCAACTGCAAAGCCAACCAGAGCATACAGAGGCTGCAAAACCATCACCTGAAAGGTGGGACAATCAGAATGTGAGACCATTACCTGTGTCCAGTAGAGGATGCAGGGTTTGGAGGGATATGTTAAGACTCAGCTCTAGTGCAGAAGTCAAATTCCAAGTGGGGCAAAGCTAATCTGAAGTCAACCAACACAAGACTTTTCAAATGTCTTTTGGAGTTTCTCTGAAAGAACCATTTTGTTCCACAGGCTTGCTCAGACACATCTCCAGCAGCAAAGCTCAGATGGAAGGACACTTTGGCCTCAACTGCTACAATAAAAAGAGTGTTTGTCCCACACACAGGAGAATGCCCTTCCTAAAAGGAAAACACAGTGGTATGTGCCTAGTCTTGCATGATTTTTGCTCCACAGTCCAAACATGTGATTGAATTTCATTAAATCTGGTCCTGAGAGGGAAGGAAGCAGGAAGTTCTACCTTGTAATACCATGGCAAGCTATCAAAGGTGAGGAGGCAGATAGGTCTACTCAGTAAAGTGTGACATTGGTCAGACCACTTATCCCTAAACAATTAAAAACTGAAGATGTTTTATATGAGTCATTTCAGGCAGCAACACTGAGGGCACCAAAAAAATCTCAGTTAATCGCTATTGCAAATGGGGAATAACCATCCAAGTCTGAGCCATTTAAACCTACTGGAAATTTTAACCTGTCTGGACGCAAAATAACCAACAAAGATTTTTCAAGGGAGCAAAACCAGAAAAATCAATGTGGCACTTAGAGCAGGCAGTGTGTCAATAAGATATAGCCCAGCTTGTTGCTTCAGCATGTCCTTAACATGGGAAAGGCCAGGCAGGCCAGGAGGGTTCTGTCCAACCTTGGCCTTGGAATGTCAGCTCTTGCAACACCGATGGCACTACATGTGATCTTCCAAACCTCCTGGCCTCAGGGGCTCCCTGCTGCTCCAGAACAGCATCAAAGACCCTGAGACCTCAGGACTAGTGACTGTCACTGAGACTGCAAGGGTTAAGAAAGTACTTCTTGCTCTTTGACAAAGCTAGCAGCAAAGGAAGAGTGCCCCCTTCCATCCAGACAGCTTGTGAATAATTTTTCTCAGACATGCCTCATTTCAAGGGACTTGCCTTCAAGTGTCTTCTTTGTGCTATTAAAGCTGTCATTCCTCATTTAACTGCAGGGAAAATACATTTGGAAGGAATAAAGTCATGTGGAAATAAGGTAAAAAGCTAACATTTCAGTTTTCTGCACAGCCAGTTTACACTGAGTCCCGACCTAGGCGAGACACAGAATCATGCACAAGTTAACTTAGTTAAACCTGGGAAAAATGCAATTTTCTGTCAGGCTGCACTGCCAGGAGCCAGCTGGGGAGTTATTTGGGATGTGCATACTTCTCCAAACAAGATGGGCTTTTAGTTCCTATCTCATGTCACATCCTCCCAGAAGACACTACTGCACTTTCTTCAAGTCTCAGCTGAAGAAACAGAGCAGTTTCCTTGCAGATTTTCCCAATGCAGAAGGCAAGAAAGGGCAGAAGGGATCACTTTTTGGGGAATTAGAAAAAGCAGTGCAGAGTTTGGGGATCACAGCTCTGAGGACGCTGTGTTGCTGTCACTTGGCAATTTGAGGGGTTCACTGCAGCATCCTGCCCTCCACATCGGGCCACACATCCCACAGCACCCTGCACTGCAGGCTCTGGGCTGTAGAGGCTGCCCTTGCCATGTCCAGCCGCAGCCCCGACAGCAAGGCCTGCGCTAGGATCGGATGGGAGAGGCTGTTCCTGAGCTCTCATTAGGTCCTTTCCACAAGCAACAGCACTAGGTCAAAATCCACCCGGTGCAAGGAAAAAGGAACTCTGCCAGCATTCCCCGGGCTCAGTGTACACACAGGAGCTTTCCCAGTGGGACAGGCAGTACCCAGAGCCGCTGGCAGCCCCGAGCCTGTGCTGTGCTGCCCTGGAGCCCTGGCAGTGACTCGTGCCCTGGAGTCCTGGCAGTGACTCGTGCCCTGGAGTCCTGGCAGTGACTCGTGCCCTGGAGTCCTGGCAGTGACTCGTGCCCTGGAGTCCTGGCAGGGACTCGTTCTGCCCCGGAGTCCCGGCAGGGACTCGTTCTGCCCAGGCAGCCACGCTGCCCTGGAGCGGGACTCACCGGAGCCGTCGGGCAGCGAGCGCACCAAGGCCGGCAGCATCTTCACTGCCGCCGTGGGGTGGGTGTCCCGGGCCAGCCCCTTCGCCATCTCGGCCTGGAATCGAGCCAGCACGTCCCGCAGGGCCTGGTCGGAGAGGCGCAGGCGGTGCAGGTACCTGTCCACCTGCAGGGATGGCAACTGTCACTCAGAGCCACAAGGACTCCTCGGCTGATGGCTCCTTTCGTTTTCCACTCAGCACCTAACTTCTCACAGCTGTCAGTGCAAGCAAGCTCCAGGTCATCATCAGGACATTCAGTCTTCTAAAACCCCCTTGTTCTGAGAATGTTTAATGCAGCCTTGGTGAATTAGTGCCCAAAATTTGGCCAACTTTTCTGATGGCTCCCTGACTTGACAATCTAGGTAAACCCATGAGATTTTCTTGAGACACTGACAAGCTGTTTTCACACCATCCTCTCCAGCTATAGATGTAATGAACTGGAACTGCAAAGTGTCTCAATCTGGTGAGAATTTGACCTCTCTGAGGCAAGTCCAGAAAATGCCACTAGTACCCAAGCGTGTCAGCCACAATCCAAAAACATCTATTCAGCTACTGCTTCACTCCACAGACAATTAACTTTGTTGGCATGCCAGGCTGGAACTCAAAGCCTTTTTCTCACTCCAGCTCTGCTCTCCATTCTCTTGTGATTCTAGGATTACATCTAAAACACATTTTTGGGTGCAATCAATACCCTTTGTTAGAAGCCTGTTGAATATAAAAGAATTCAAAAGTATCTATGAAGCAGCTTATTCAGATAAACTGGTAGAGAAGCTACTCGGTGTTTACGAACAGCTTCACCAGGGCAAAGTGAAAGGTTTTTTCCCTTAAGGACCACGTGCTGCTGGGACTGACATGTACCTGCAGGGTTCTAAGTAGTGTGGCCTAGAAACCACATAGCTGGAAACAACAAGGGATTAAGCTGGAAACAACAGGGGAAAAAGGAGAATCTGCCAACATCCAGAAGCTTTTCCACTAGGAGCCAGACCTTGGTGCTGTATGAACAGGATGCAGGCACAATAATTGTGTGCTCCAAAGAGCTGGATGTCCCCTGAAGGGTAATTGGTGTTCCCATCCCAGTCCCCAGCACATGAGACTTGGGGCCAGAGGAGGTGGGCAGGGGACAGAGGTGGGACAGTTGCCAGTGCTCTGCTACTGCAGACACTCAGCTCCTGCACCATGGGCTCTGTTCTTAAGGTGCTTTATCTGTTCAGAGCATTTCATCAGTCCCATTTACATAGGGAGGTCTGGAGGGTTGGAAGGACACAAACCAAGTCCCACCGGCAATATGGCAAGATTTAAAAGGTTGTATTGTTTAAACAGAGGGCCGTGCAGGTTGTGGATGAATTGCTCTCTGCTGCAATTTGGACTGGCCACCTATTTTAATGAGGCACAAACTAATTACCTATTCACAGTCCCATTTTGAACTGATGGTCAGCAATGACTCACCTGAAAGAGCCAGGATCCTGAAAGTCACTCCAGCACTCACTGAACACAGGATGAAGTGTTAAACTACAACATACAATTGTCCTAGAGCAGCAGCTGCCTTTGGATACAGCTGTGCCTTGAAAAAGCCATTATTCAGATTTGTCTTTGTAGCCCTAGTTTGCTCAAGCTTCTTATTTCCTCCAAGGGTTTTTTGAGGCCTCACCACTGTGTAGGATCCATCATCTTAGCCTATGCATCCATGCTGATTTTTTGGAGAAAATACAGTGACTGGAGACATACAGCACTCATGCATTCTGACATAGAGTGACACAAATAACCTTGTGATAGAAATCCCTGTGGGGGAAGAAAAACCCTCAAGAGTAATAAAAATGGCCATGTCTGTTTGCAGAGAACATGCACCAGCTCCCTGCTGCCCAGACATTGCACTCCCCACCCTGTTTAACTACAGCCACAGGAGCAGAGAGCCCCCAAGGAACTGGATAAGGCAGAGCCCAGGAAAGCCTGCTGGCTCTCCAGCCTGATCTACAACCAGAGCAAGGCTCTGCTCTCAGAACCATTCACTTGTAAACACAGGAATGGCTGGGCTGTGCTAACCCAAACTGGTTGCCCCCCTCCCTGGCACAGGAACACTGCCTTGCCTCATTTATGGAAACAGCACTGTTTTCATGGCAGGCAGGCTCTTGGTTTTAACACCACAGAGTAAATAAGCCTGGGGAGGGAGAGGTGGGAAGACATTCCTTCTTCCTAATAAAGCAGAAATCAATCCTGTTCTGTACAGCCTACCTTTGGCTACTTAAAAGAGAAGTCTGAGGAGCATGTGGTTTCTTGCTTTCGGGAAGGACTAGTTTGCACCTCGCAGAAAGACTTTGATTTTTTAAACGGGTTTGCCAGAATTCCTCTGCTCCCTCATCCACTGTCCTCACTCAACTATAAGCTGGATGTTTCTCTGCAAAGCCCACTACACCCAAGCACTGCTCCACAAGGTCTTTCTCTTTCTCAGTAGAGAAAGAAGAAACAGTACTGTCTAGATAAGAAGCTCCTCACAGAGGGGAGGGGCAGCAAGGCCTTTTTCTGATCACATTAAATCCCAGGGATAACAGGGCTATGATGGAGCCAGAGACATCTGAGATTGTAGAGGTACCAGTACCTCTCTTGGAATGCCTCTCTCCAAAACAGAATGAGTGGAAGGACTCCTCCTTGGAGAACCCAGAGTGGCTCACTTTGCTGAGGAGCTCAGTGCACCAGGACCTTGGATCTCCCACCAAACATCTGCAGTCAGCTCAGCTCCTGCTGGCTGGAAAACCAGAGGACAGAGCCTGGCAGCAGTGCCTGACAGCACTCAGTGAAGACCCCAGGAATACAGAGGGGTCTCAGGGACATCTCCACAAACCAAAGGACCTCTGACCAATGAAGCTTACAGATTTCACATGGTCTTATGATGGACATAAGCCCCAAAAGCCATTTCAGCATGGGCATGAAAGTAGATTAGGGAAGAGTGGCCATTAGGGAGCTCACTCCCAGTACTGATAGCTTCAGATCTGAGACATCTCAAGCTTTTCCAACTGCAATTAAAGGTCCCACCTATAAACATCAGAGTGATTAGCCAGCTTTGGATAACCAGAGAGGAGGCACAGGAACCCCAACACTAGTTGGAAATCTCTCCTGAATCTCAGCAGACCCAGACCAAAGACCACAGGAGTTTTCCCTATCCCTGCTATGTGACTGACTCCTGATTCCTACTCAGATTGAGAATTCCCATCATTCATGCTACACTTGCAAAGCAACTCAGCAAGAGTCACCCTTTCTGTCCTCTGGGCTCTACCACAGCATGCCAGCACTTTCCCTTACTGAAGAGAATTTGCTTAATTACTGGGAGACAACTTATAACTGTGCAGGAAAAACCACTAACCAGACCTGTTTTCACACTCATCAGGTGGTTCAAGGTCTAAGCACCTCCTACCCCATTTGGCTGAATGGTTTTAGTGGATAATGCCATTATATGGTCTGCATTAAGTACTGCAGACCCCTCTGTCTCTGGGTAACAGAGTTCTTTAAATTGCTATTAGCTAATGCTGCATCTTACCTTTTTTATTTGATCCTCTTTTAGCTTTGTGAAATGGAAAGCTAGCAAGTGGACTGCAAACATTTTCTTGAAGGAGATGGGTGAGCCAGTAGTGACAGAGCTGCTGTGAATAACTCCAAAGCGACAGATCTTTATTCACGAAGCTGGAGCTAGAGAAACTTCAGCAGAGGCATTTTCTCCAGTGTGGAATAGTGGAGTTCCTGGGAAATTGAGTCCAGAAATAAATCCATCCAGTGTGATCGGGTCAGTGATTAAACTTCTGCCTCTGTATCACACCCCCCCACATCAACCCGAAGTCCCTCCCTCCCCAGCTACACACTCCATTGTGCCAGAGCAGGCACCTGGAGAGCTGCCAAGCTGAAGGGGAGAAAAAGGGATTTGGCTACTGCCCCACTTGGGAATTGTTACCGCTTCTCCACGCAGTTGCTACGCAGCCTGCCCGCTTCATTCCAGGGGCTGACAGGCTCCCACCGCCGCTGCAGCCGAGCGCCGCCGGGAATCTGCAAAGTTAAACGGGCTTAGGAGATTCCTTCCCTCTGCTCAGCGCTCCCACTTGTCAGACAGGCACTTCTGCATGAGCTAACTTCACTCCAGCTCTGCACGGTGCACCCTTAGCTGCAGCTTTGTACCGATTAAGCTTCAGCTGGTAAAAGATTAGAGACACTCAGAGCCCTGCCCCGGCTGGAATGCCTCTTGCGCAATTCCCGGCGCAGAGGCTTGGGACTGATTCTTCTCCCTTCACGCAAAGCCTCAGAGCAGTGAAGATGCTCAGTACTGCAAAAAACGGGGACAGGACAGATTTACCTGGCAGGCAGCAGTGTGAGTATCACTGGAAGGAGGCCTTTACCTGGCAGCACAGAGCAGCTTCCTTACACCATCAGATTTTCACACAGCCTTTAACCATCACTCTCAAATTCATCCTGAATACACAAGTATTTCCAGGATTTTGTCACTTTTGTCATATCAAGTGATATGGACTATGGAAACATCGTCCCAAGAAAACTCAGTGAAATGCTGACACAGAGGAGAGGGGGGGAAAAAGGGCATTCACATGGGCAATTAGAACTCTCAAACTACACCTACCTGCAATGTGTTTCCCCCCAGTAACTGTTCGGCTCAACTGAGCACAGTTACTGTACACAACTGTCACCCTAAATTTTGCAGAACAAGGTAACAATTAAAAAATATTTTGACAGATTAGAAAACCAGAAGGGGGAGAGGAGGAATGGGGGAGGGGAGTGCCAAGCAATGTGAGGAAACGCAAAGAACTACTGAGTGGTAGAAAACTGTCCAGAGATCCAGAGAAGGGCAGAGGCAGGCAGGCAGGCAGCAGAAGGGATGTCTGGCTACATCTGTTCATAGCCTGGAGTGGACCCAACCATCTCATGCTTAATGCTCAAAAAAAAAAAAAAA
>VXBR01006634.1:14754-36123 GCA_013400215.1 Cisticola juncidis
AAAAGCACAACTGATCATGGTGGGCTGTATACACAGGAGTACAGTCCATAGGCACACAAACCAACACTCAACTCCACAGCCTTGGAAAGAGGACTCTGCCCAGTCCTGTCAGCTATGGCATGTCAAGAAAGGCAGGGATCAGCTCTGCTGAACATCAGGAGCAATCACAGGTCACATTTTTTCAGCTTCTGATCACGAGGGAAGATTGCAAGAGCTGAGGGAGGGGAATTCCCTTTGCAGAGACAAACCTCTGCTAGGAAAGGTCTTTTTTTTTTCTTCTCCTGCCTTGCATCAGGGATGAGCTCTGGACCCTGGGAGATCCTGCCAGCTCTATTTATTTTCCATTATTCTAGAACAAGAGTAAAGCAGAGTGGCTGAGCAGTCCATAAATAGGGCTTGTTCTAAAATTAGGCCTTTGATCTTTGAGAGAAAAGAGAGAAAAGAAAGAAAAAAATAAGCCACACTACCAGCCAGAAAGCACAGTCCACTTCTCCTCTATTCAACTTCTAATAACTGCTGGCTCTTTAGTCAGACACTGACTCCCACAGGGACGGTCTCTCTCCTCACTGTTTACCCACACAGAGTCACAACCCCTCTGGCCAGCAAAATTGAAAACATCACCTTTCAAGCCCCATACCACTTTGATCCAGAGCTCACTGTGTCTGTAATGCAGTCGATTTATTTTTCATTCTCTCTTCTCTTTTTCTCTGACAGGTGCCACTGGAAAAGGGTCTCAAAGATCTAAATGTTCCTGAGCAGGCAGCAGGCTCTGTGAAATACCTGACATGTCAGAATCACTGCCCAGCTTGTTCACTCAGCCCTGGTGCATCCCAGCTTCCAGCAGGCTGTGCAAGAAAAGACAGGACATTATCTCATTTCCACGCAGACAGCAGTTCAGGGAACCAAGGGCCCAGCACCCAGGAGTGTTACAGCCATTTTGGAGATATGCTGGCCAGGACAGGGGAACCAACCCAGGCCCAAGAGAACAGATCAGCTCCAACTGCAGCTTGGAAGCTTGAGGCAATGTTGTTTTTCCCTTTTGTTAGAGCTGCACCCAATAAAAGTTATTCACAAACCTTCCCTCTCCACTTTGCAAGGGCCAGCAAGACTTTAAAATTGTAATGCCTCCCTCTCTTTCTTCTCCTGCAGTTCTGCCTCCAAACCCCACCTCACAGCACAATGGACAATCCTGAGGAGTCTGGTGCTCATCTGCCTCCCACAGCCTTGTAGTCAAAGGCCTGCAGAGAAAAGGAGCTCACAGCTACAATGGGGAAACTCATAAAAAAGTCTGGAGTACATGAGCTAAACGTGCCCTTGTTACCTCCAGAAAGAGGTACCTTATCAATAAGCATTTGATTACAAGATAAACTCATCTATCTTTGGTGAGGTATCAAAGGCAGCAGCAATGCTGGCTGCTAAATTTGGTACCCAGGTTAATGAGGAGACAGTGGACAAGGCTAGGAGTGAGTCACCAGGGGAAATCCTTCTGGTTTGTAGTTTATGATTCCAAGAGCAACCCCTAGAACACATTACCCCTTCCCTGCAGTGGCAGCAGCTTCATTCCCCATTATATTCCCATAAGTTCATCAAAGCTCAGGAGAGAAAGGGATCACCATATTCACTCCTCTTGCATATGCTGCTCCTAGAGCAACATCAGGATATAAAGTAAGGCAGAACACCTGACAAGACTGATGGGAAAAATCAGAAGAGATGGAAACAGCACAGACAGAACAGAGCATACTGGGCTTGAAAGACAGAAGGATTTTACCAAGCAGTGCTGGTACAATCAGCATTTTACATTTGAAGGACAGCAGATGAACAATTAATGAATAAACTTCTGAACATCTCTAATTTCAATGCCTGAAATTAATCTGGAAATCTGAACACCTGAAACAGGTTTGCAAATGTGATTGACATATCAAGAGAACAGCATTATTGTTGCATAAAAATCAAGCATCAGCACAGCCCCACAAGGCAGGTTAAACATGGGTAGCTGGGGTAACCCTGCACAGCACCAGTCCAGATTGTACCACATGGGACCAATTTGGCAGCCATTCTAATGGGAGTCAATGACAGCCACACCATTAGCTCAGAAGAAAAGAAAACTCTCATAAAGTCAGCCTGGGAACGCCTGAATAAACTTCAGAGCTTCTGAAACAGTTACTATGGAGTCACTATGGAAACAAGCAGTGAGTTAAGCCAAGTGCTAATCTCAGCAAAACACAAAATAGAATGCTTATGGTCATTTAGCTTCTTTATTGCAAGGCCTGGTGCTGAAACACAAGGCTGGCTTACATCCTGAAGCCCCAGACACTCTTTCCTTGCTCAAAAACACACACCAGTGTTCAGCTTACTGTATGATTAAAGGACAAATTCAACCTAACAAAGGCAAAGCACGGTATCGGTATGGGTGTTCCACAAGCCAGCATCACACACACTGGGCAGAGAAAAAAAGAGGCATCCATGGTGGACAGCCAAGGTGGTTTCAAACAGCAGTCTGCAGATCCACCCTGGACCTGGGGGAAAAGCAGTCCCAGGGGTAAAGTGGGACAACACATGTGGTCAAAATGTACCTGTAGGCTTGAGCAACTACGGCTTCCCTTCAGTGAGTGCCCTCAGGAACCTCAGTTCCCTTCAGGAACAAGGAGGCAACTGATACCACTCCATCCCACAGGCTGTGACAGCAGCAACACATTTGTAAGGGTTAATGCAAGCTTGCACTATGTGCAAGTGCTGGTGCTGTTCAGCAGGACTCTGGGAAAGCAAAGCTGAACTACTCATCTGCAAAGCAGAAAATCCACAACACTCACATGGCCATTGCCACACACATAGAGCTGCTTGGTTTTGCTTGGGGGAGGAAAAGTATGATGTGGTTTTGCAGGGGAAGGACCCAAAACTTTCTCTTCCCACCAGTACTGTACTGAAACCAGCAGGAGATCACGTGGACTAGAAACATTTACACACTGCTTGCTTTTTAGCAAACAATGAGGAAGAGTACATGAACTACACTGAAAACAGCTGTAAAAACATTTTTCAAACTGCTGCAGATTTCTTTCTGAACAGCAGCATAAAGGATTGATACTAGGAGAAAGAAAAGGGGATTCAGAGCAAACTTTCAGCCTGCAGAGAAACACAGTTGATCACTTTAGGAAGTCAGGTATCTGATAGAGAAACTCAACCTGGATCTTAAAGCTTTCCCAACATTAACACAAGCAGGACCTGTGCATTTGTACACAGCCAGTGTAGCATTATGCTCCTCAGGCAGCCCAGCAACATGTGCAAGTGCTGAAACCCATTTCTGTAAATACACACCAGTTCACCATCTGATTCTTTCCACTCTCCAGTACCCACACTGGGAGCTCAAAAGCTCACCTTAAAGCTGCTCACATGGAAACCAAATTGCACAGCATCATAATTAACTGTCAGATTACAGAACTGAAATTCAGTCCAAAATTCTTGTGGCCAGAATTCCACCACTCCCAACATATTACCACAAATGCTTTTCACCTCCTTTCACGTTTTCACAGGACACAATGGTTAGAGGCACGTGACTCCTATCACCATTCTGAGCCAATTTTGTTCCAGGCAGCTCATTACTTGTTTGTGGTCTGTTTAACCCTGCCCTTTGGGAAGGGGTGATGGGGGAATGAGTAGCTAATTCATGACTATTGAAATATCTGACATTTATTGATGATGAGAAGATATCTTGCAAGAAGACACCACGTTCAAATTTCCACACAGCAATAGATCATATGCTTATGCTGAACACCATGATTGAAAGAGGGTAGAGCTGAGTGGTAAAAACAAACTTATGGCCTCAGCTTTTAAGAGTCCATTGCTCTGAGTGCTTCACATTACTGGTCATGGGAGAAGGAAAGACATCAAGGAGCTGCAGCAGTGTGCCAAAGAGGTTATTAAAATAATATTTTATTTTATGAATAAAAACTAAACAGAACTAGGACATGGTTCTATTTTCTCTTTTTCCTCGTTTCCTTTGAACCATGCTGATCATCTCTTTTTGAACCAAAGCCATGTCTATCACTCCTGTGCTGATCCTGCCACTCACTCTCCAGCTGCCTCAGCATCTCCTGTGTCAGCAGCCCCTCCCGCAGCAATCTGTTGGCAAGAGAGCCCCGTCCATAGCTTTTCACATCCTCCTGCCTGCCAAGCCGAGAGGGTCTCAAGCTCCTGGCTCTTCTCAGTCCTGCAGCCTCCACTGCGACAGACAGCGCCTCTGGGGAGGCTGCACCACGCTCTGAAACCACCCTGGCATCCTTGGGAGTCCTTGGGAGAGGAAAGTCTTCGGACACAGCTTCAGCTGTGCCAGGAGCAGCTGCAGACTGGGACGCTCGGATCAGCTTTGTGATGTTGCAGACTCCAATTTGAATAATGTCATCCAGCTTTTTCTGAATATCCCTCACAAGGTCAGCGTCAGGGAACATATCCATGAAGCGGTAACTGAAGAGAGGCAAAAGAACACAGTTAGACCTGCTCAATGGGACAAAAATGGGATAGATACTCAGTAAAAAGAATATTTATTACATATTGCTTGGCAAGGTCACTGTATTTTAATCTGCATTTCAGCTGCACCAGCCTAGGATCACCTTGTTTCTCCCTTTCTCTTTCTGTCTCTCCCTCAACCTTGCATTTGTCAAGATCCTCTAAAGGCCAAAGGAGCCCATCCTGCACCACATACATATGGGCTTGAAGACACTGCACCTCTAGGACTGTAAGTCATCAATAACAGGGAACAATTTTAGGAAAAGGTTTTCAAGCACAAAGACAATACCTTAACCACAGATAGAGGTCAAAAACATCGTGCACAGCTTCAAGGTGTACAAGCTCCTTGATGTTTTTTGGAGCAGCTAAGGGCCACTTGGTGTGCCGGCAAAGCCAGTCGAATGTCAGAGGCTCATTTCTACTGAACTGTCGTGCAAACTGAAAAACAAACACATCCAGTCACGTCCTCAGTTAGCCAGGAGAGAAGAATTCCCCAATGAGTTAAATTCCCCAGAGTCTGTACACATAGAATACTCTGTGAAAATACCTCCTTTGTTTTACACAACCCAAATGTCACACATTCTTTTACTTAATTACTCAACACAGCAGTCACCTCTCCTTTCCAGGGCCTCATTAACACAATTTGTTCATGGGCCATGCACAGAGTTAAGCAACAAAAGCACAGAGCTATCCAGAAAAGTGTAACACTGAAGGCATTTGATTTTATCTAACAAAGCAGATGGACTTTGGGTCTTTTTTAATCCTCCTCCTCTGATTTGGTTAATTATCCTGTTTTGGCCTTGCCAGGGATTAGAGTATCAAATGTATTCCCTGATTTAGGAAACACACTACACACAAACCAAACAGATTAATCTGCACTAGAAATCTGCTCTTCTGAAACCCAGACACCTCAGCTCTTCAAATAACAGAAAAACAAGTCAAGTAAGATTTAAATCTAAAATTTTCAAAGAGTACTGATGCCTTGGAAGAACTGCTTCCTATCTGGCTGATACTAAAGTGGGTTTTCTTGGCCATGGAATGGGGCTTAAATTCACACAAGCATTCACAATAGCCTACCTCCCTCTAGCACCACATATGCCCCTCTGCACCTTCACTACTTGGACTCCAAAAGCTCAGCATTTTCCTAAAGAGGCACTTGTTTCAACTCTTTAATCAATCACTCATTTTTTTAAATACTATTAGGCATTTTTGAAAAGCAGGGTTCTAATACTTATGACATGAGGGCACCATATAAGTTTCACTTTTATACTATTTCATTTTAAAATTTAATGCATTCCTTAAAAAGGGAACAATGGCAATACTGTCTAACAAAGTAAAAGTCCCAAGTGACATTACTATTAAAGCTGAAAAACTAAAAAAAATTAGCTAACTACAAATTCTTCAAATAATCACTCCAGAGGCAGAGGAAAAAACAATTCATCCAGGCCTGAAAAGTAAAGTGATGTAATTCTGAGAGCAAGTTACAGTTTCTGAGGTTTGAACTTTATATAACTGTATTACAGCATCAGCAATCACCCCTAATCCCACATTCTCTTTTGCTTACAAGCTAACAGCTCAAAGGAGCAGTAACTTGGTTTTTAATGACTGCTTTAGGAACACTAGTGCAAAGCTTAACAATGCACAAGTGACAGGGGAACACTCATCTCTCCCAGTTCAGAGGTGAAATACAAGGACAAGCAGTAGGATTTTCTGAGGCAAACAGCAGAGAAGCTATCCAAACTTTAATTTACATCATGAGAACCAGGTCTCAGAACTTTGCTCAATAAAAATAGTGAAGAATTCAATACATGCCCAGCTATTTTATATCTCTTATTCTACCTGGGAGCACTTCAAGAATGCTCTCAAATGATCTGATGGCAAAGCCCACAACAAATACAGCAGCTAGATACAATCCCAGTGCACCAAAACCCTCTTGGTCCAACATGAACACCATATTTTTTGAGGGGAAAAAATAGCTGACCTTCAGCAAAGTGGTACACACAAAAGGCTCTTTTCTGTTCAAGGGTGCAGTGCAGAAGACGTATCGTGATCGCAGATTTAGTGGAATGTGCTGAATCATATCTGCTAGAAATTTAAAGTCATCAATATTGCAGACAAAGTACATCCCATCCACCTGTGAGAGGCTCACAAAAATATCCTGTGAAAATAAAACCAAATGTAAGAATGTTATTACAGGGAAGGGTTGTTAGACTTTATCTTACCAAACCAAAAAATTATTTAGAGTTTGAAAGAAAAGTTATACTGAAAGAATTAAAAACCTTCAAATTTGACCACAGTTAATAAAAAAGTGGGAGAGGAATCTCCCCTGCTCTTTTAGCAGAATTTGCATTAAATTTGCATTAAATTCTCCAACACAGGATCAGAGGAGAAGACATAACACACTACACTTTATTTAAACACTTTGAGTCAGCCTCCCAATTAACAAAGTTCTGGAAGGTGCATTTTAGTTACAAAGAACATCACAGGAACCAGTTACCGCTGTGTTTGGAAACTTCTCCAGGTTTGTCACTTAGCATGACCCAAAAAGCTAACTTTATAGCACACAATTCAATAATTGAGGTATTTTTAGCTCAGTGTCAGGATCAGAACTATTTTAGGAAGCAAGAAAGCACAAGCTAAATACAGTATTCCAATAGAGGAGTTCAAAGAAAACGTGAGACATACTCAAGGTTTGGAGAAACAGAAGATGCAGTGCACCCTGCAGGGGAAATCCTGTGTGCCCCCAAAATTATTTCTGTAATGTAAATCTTTGAAAGATTTTTTAAAAACATCTTTAAAGAAATACTGAGCTTTTCAATTAAATATGTGACTGAATATTTGAGAGATCAAAAACAACACAGGGATTTTATCTTAATACTACTATTAGTAGTAGCTAGCCCAGAAATTGCTAATTTAAAAATTTTAAGGATGTGTTGTTACCCTGCCAGGCTAAGTCTTCCAGGAGGTGTCCAGGTATAATCTTTTATTTCAAGGTTAGAAATATACATTTTGCTACATAACAGCAAATCAGCAGGCACAATAATGCACATTTAAAACCATGAAAGATGCCAAGGATTTCTCAGTTTACTAAAAGCTGTGATAAAATTTCCTCAATACAGTATTGGAATCTTAATTTATACTTTATAATGTTTAGGTACACCCAAAAGGACTAGCATCTGTCTAAAGAGGAGATCAAATCGATCCCACAAAATCAGTTTTCTAAAAGTTATAAACACACTCTTATCACAAAATCCACAGAAACAGGAGGAAAAAAAAACCAAAAAAAACCAGGTAGCTTTCAGATATGTGGAAATCTGACATGACCAGTTTCCCAGGATTTTTAAAACAATTTATCTAATTACAGATCTCTGATCTTCAGCCTCAGACCAAAACGACTACATTTAAAATTCAGAAAAGCCAGAATGAAAAAGCTGCTGCACAGTTTTAAACGTGTAAAAATGACTGACACATTTCAACAGTTTTCAAGTTTATAGTAGCACAGGAAAGTTAAACATCCTAAACCTATATGCAGTCACTTGTGTGGGAGAGAGAAGAATCCAATCAATAAAAAAATATGCACAAGGTTGTCAGGTCTCCCAAGGGCAGGTTTTTACACAGCTATTAGTGATACTTCATTTTAAAGCAGAAGCTAATACTTTGATTATTCTTACAATTAAGTTGGATAGAGTGGCATCAGGGAGATGATAAGCAAACATTTCTATCTGCTCAGGAGTAGGATGTAGGCCAGCTGCCTAAATTGAAAATAAAGAAAAAAAACTTTCATTAATTCTCAGTATTGTTTTAAAGCTAATGCACCAGAAACAACATATTGAAAGACAAAATGCAAGAAACTAAAGCACCCTGCAGATTCCAGTTTATTTAGCACACTCAGCTGAAACTTAAGAACTTCTGTGCTTGAGTGTCACCCTGGTTTTGAAGACCTTTTTATGCCTTCTGTTAGATTCTTCATATTGGAGTCGGGAATGTTACCTTATCACACTTTTTATTGTAAAGACTGGTCATGTTTTGCTAACTGTCTTTCATTGTTTACATATTTCTAGGTGGGAGGAGAAAGGTGATTGACAGTTGGCTTGACCAATGTGGGTTGAGAGGTGGAATTCCATCCTCCAATCCACAGGCCACATAGGAAATGTATAAAACTGAGTTTTGTAAATAAACTGGTCCTTTTTCTTCCTGCTTCGCTCACCAACGTGTCCTCGTGTGGATCCTTCCGTGTCTGCGGTGATACTTGAGCTTTTAATTCTTAAAAGAGCTAATTCAACAGAAAAGCAACACTAAGCAAGTCTCTAAATGGGACATACATGCAAAGTCGTTCTGGCCCAACACAACCCATTTTTATTACTAAACTGAAAACAGACAGAAGGAAAGATGATTTGGGATCAGAACACCACAAGCCAGCCCCAGAGTCCACCAGTGCAAACCGGGTGCTGAGGGTCTCACCTTGACAGGGGGCACAGCCTCGCTCAGGATCTCCTTCAGCTGCACGAGGTCATCGCGGTGCATGGTGGTGACCTCCCCCTGCTGGAAGGAGGAGCCGAAACGCCCGGCCCTGCCCGCGATCTGCAGAGCCTGCGAGGTGGTGATGGAGTCTATTTCCTTCTCTCCCTTCTCATTGACTGTTGGCTTTACTATGGAGTTAAAAATTATTCTTCTTATGCTCCTGAAACATTGAAACAAAAACAACGGTAAATCCTTTTCTGCAAATTACTTCCAAAATGAAGAGTTCAAGCTTTTGCTTCTTTATAAGCTTTTTTCTCCTCCGTAAATTAGGGTATCAGATACTACTTGTGGACACAGCATATTCTGAAGGGCAGAAGGCTACTGGCCAGTTGCAGGAGAATCATCACCCCTGCACACATCACTCATGTCCTGACTGCCTCCCAGTCCACTCCTCACCACGTGCCTCAGCAGTTTGCAGCAATGACTGCATGTCCTTCACTACTGAAATACATCTGACACTGGCTTGAACCTGCTCTGCATTTCAGAAATGCAAGAGAGTGGTAACTCTGACAGCCCAGCACACTGGACTCCAGTTAATCCAGCAGGCCTGCCAGCCATGGCCAGGTATCACACTGAATTGTGTGAACAGGCCAAGGGAGACATTTCACTCTTGGAATCAGTTTTAAAATTAGAGCTTAGCTCTGCCTAACCAAATTGATTGCTACTTCAAAACTGAAATGTATCTACTGTGTTATCTAGACACTGCAGATATTCAGATGAATTAATCAGACCGGGGAGATAAAAAGCAGGGAAATTAATGTGGCTATCACACCCAAAGGAAAATAGAAGTACCATAACCTGCTGCAAGTACTTACAAATTGAGTCCCATTCCAATGGCATCTGTAGCAACTAAAATTTTGCACGGATCATCAGGATCATTGAACTTCTTTGCCTGTTCAAGCTTTGTTCCTAAAACAGAATGACAGAACACTTCACATAGCAAACTTCATACAAAATAAAGACAACACATCATTAGATCCGATGTCATTATAACAGGTTGAGGAAAAAAATAAATAATTTGGGTTTTGACTGATATTTGGCCACAGATCGAGGGAGGAGGCAGCAGGGATTGATATTCCCAGAGCTGTGGATAGACCTCATTTAAGTATATCTATCTGAGAAGACCAAAATTCAGTACATAATAAAGGTCTAATCCCAAGATTACAACACCAGTCAATGAAAGCTGATTACTTTCTCTAGATATACAGAGAAGCAAAACTAGGAAACTTGCACTGCTTTATTTTAAAATAAAGAAAGCAGCACAAGGGGGGTTTCTCCTAACAAAAGCAGCAAGAAACAGAACACTCCCTTACCAATGAAAGCAGGAGTGCTTTACCTGGTGGCAGACTGCCGTATATGACAGCACATTCCAGTCCTCTGGCCTCAATCTGCCGGCTGACAGAGTAAATGTCATTCTTACTGAAGCAGACAATGCAGTCCCCAGGACGGAGGTTATCCAGGGACTCCAAGGCATAATCCAGCACAGTCAGAGGAGTCAGCCTCTTGTAATTCCGCACCTAGAATTAAATTGTCAAAGATGGTATCTCTTTAAACGCAAATTCCATCACATCAAGATAATCAACACATCCCATAAAGTCAGCAAACTTGAGAGCACCATGCCCTTCTGGAAGATCAGAACTGTAAAAGTCCATAAACAGCTGTACCAGCTGCAGCATCCCCTGAAGGGAACTCATCAAACCACACTTTCAGAAATACAGTACCACTATTTACAAGGAGAAAGAAAGAACTTTGCAACATCTTTGCTTTACAGAAATTGAGTAACATTTCAACAAGACTTCCTGCAGGACAACTTTGAGCAGTGATAGCCCCAAAAGGACCCTACATTTTTTCCTGTTTTGCAGCAAAGAGAACCTGATGTTCTGTTCATAGCTTCTTACTTACTTCAACTTCCTCCCCTGTAGTGTACATGAGCTCTGTCACCAAGTCAATAGCAGCAGGTTCTCCACAAACATGGATTTCTTCTGCACAGAGGCCTGAACAAGGTCCAGTGAAATAAAAAGCAAAATGTTACTTGTTTATACACAACAATAGCTTTAGCTGGCTCTTAAGGTAACAATAAATTGTATTTTGGTTGCTAAACACAAGGGAGACTGCATTTCACTCCCTTCAAGGACCCAAAGCTGCACCTAAAGCCTCACCCACAACACACTGCTTCCCTAGAGCTGCTCTTGATCTCTTACAGGCAGGAGATACTGGCAAATCATTATTGTAATAATCAGAGTAGCCAATACCTCACTGCACCCTCTTGGCCAAAACAAGAGGTACCCTCAGCCACTGAACAAATGGAGCAAAGCTTTGAGTATGTTTTAATTACTACTCATGTTTTACTAACTCCCAAACCATAACAGAACTGAGGGTTTTGTTTTCTGCATGAATTCACCTCTAATTCAGTCAAAACAGAAAAGGGAAAAACAGGAAGTAAAGGAAGTGTGACAAATCTGCTGAACTTAGAATCAGAAGCAATGAAAGGAAGAGTCAAGAGGGAGACTCCAAACTTCTGTTCCAAATACAAGGAAAAAGGTTTCAAAAATTCCTCTAGAAAAATTCTAAAATTAGCAAAATAAGCATTCTTCCAAGAACATAAGAGACCGATGCAGCTCTACAAATGAGCCATTTGAAATTAACATTATAAAATATTTAAAGTTACCAGTATTATGCAGAATCTCTACAAAGCTAGCTTCTTGAAAACTGGTGTTTTAATTGAACAGAAAAGCATACTTCTTGGAAATAGTTAATGTAAAAGGACAACACAATGTCGTAAAGACTCCCTATTATCCAAAGAAGGAAAAATAAAAGAGGCATCTGAACAAAATTTTAAAAACCCATTCATTAAGTAAAACATGACAGGTAGCTTCCTGTCATGCAGACATGAAGGCATGACTATCTCTCTAACTTACTGTGAGAAGACATGAAGAAGAAATACTTCTATTTTGCATCACATGTTACAACCACTAATGACTATACTGTCTGCTAAGCTTCAATTTCATGTGTCATTAAGCCAATTCATTGCCAACACAAGCTTACCTAGAAGGGCTCTTGTCCAAGCCCAGCCTCTGGCAGGATCTCTGATCATCTGAATTTCATCAATCACAGCAACTTCATCTTAAAACAAAAAAAAGAAAAATATGATGCACCAAGGAAGAGCATCTAGAACAGCAGTACAAGACACAAAGGAACTGAAGGAACTCACAGGTTTCCTAAAAGACTGCTCAAACAAAGCCAATCCTCTGTCACCAAAAAGCTATTCTGAGATGATCCAGGTTTCTTCAACTGCTCTATCATAGTTCAGGAATTGTTCAAATAAGAGTGAAAAAGTACAATTATGTGTACTTACAAGGTGTATTAGTGCTGCACATTTCAATAGTACAAGCAACATGGGAAGCCTGTCTGGCATCTTCATTGGCAAACACACGCTCTTCTCCTGTCACCAGGTCACATGGCACACTCTAAAGGCATTCAGAAATCTCAGGTTAAGGTTGTGGAACATAAAAGAATCCCTTCTCCAAAGAGGACAAGAACAGCAGTTTCTAGGACAGTGTAATAGGAGTTATCCAGGATATAACCACTCAGCCTTGAGAGACTTGTGCCTTGTATTTAAGTCCTATCAGAGTGGAGGCTTAATGAAGAGGTGGTATCTGTAATTAGACACCTTCCCCTACTCCTGCAGGTTATATCTTCCCCTGAGCATTTCAGAGCTGCCACATCTGCCACAAAAGAACTGTTAGAAGAGTACAAGGGGCTCATAAAGCAAGGCCCAGCAGCAAAGGAGCCTTGCAAGCTCCAGCCTGCTCCAGCTCCCTTGGCAATTGCTCTGCTGCCAGCCTCTGCTGCCTTGTACTGGCACAGCAGGAGCTGGAGAGGATCAGCTGTGAGAGACAGCTGAGGCCAGCACCCTGCCAGCCCTAGCTCCTTGCTGCTGATGGCTGCTCCATCCATACCCACAGCCCCCTGCAGAGCCCTCCTGGGAGCCCTGTTAAAGCCCCAAGGGCCTAAACATGATCCAGGAGCCAACAACTGAAGTTTTCACACACACTGAACACATGGGAGAGCGGTTCAGTAACCACTAGAAAGGAGCATCACTGCATGGCACCCACAGTCACTCTGCACACGTGGTACATTACAGCTGTCCCCAGGACAAGCCAATCCTCCTGATGTGCTGCTCAGACAGACTGAGAACAGGAGTTACAAATTCTACACCAAAAAAAGAGAAATCACAACTTCACTTCTGTACACACACACTGTGCTGTGTTAACATGTGATATGTGGTTGTAGCACTTCAGACCTGGTCTGGCTCTCAGCAGCTGGAAACACACTGGTGAGGAGCCTCCAAAAATACACCAGAAGCAATAGAAAACACTAATGAGAATTTCCTCTAGGCACTTGGTATAAAGCACTGCTCTTCAATTCAACACATGCAAATCTGCAGAAGTTTTCAAGGACTATAAAGTGAACTGTATTTATACATTGAAGCAGAAGGTTGAGGGGAGCTAAGAAAGGGTAATTTTTGTGTACAAGCTATAATAAAGGTCATGGGCTAAAGAAGGCATGGTCCCTATGCTGAAAAACCCAAAAGCAGAACCTGGCTAACCCCGGGAACAACAAATTCCAGAAGAAGAGAGGCAGTTACAGGGATGATTGCAGAGCTCTGAGGACTGCTTGTTCCATTTGGGAAATGATGTTCCTTTCTGCTCCTAAAGCAGAAATGCACAACTGATTTCACATGAGCTGACACCACTGCAAAACAAAGCTCCTACTGGAGCACTGGGCTCCAGGGACCACCTGGGGCCACTACTGGGCTTTAGAGACATGCATTCATGAGATTGTTCCAGTACTAAGGATGTTGGTAAGTAATATAACATACTGACAGCATCATTACTCTTTTGGAAGATCTCGTGAGCCAGAAGTTTCAGTGGACCGCAGTATATTCCAGATTTGGCTGACAGAAATCTCTGGATAGCATGGTAAGTTTTTCCACTGTTTGTAGGACCAGCATGGAATATTATCTTCCTCTGAATAGCCCTGGCATCTGGATACCTAAAGCAAAGACAAAATAAAGCAGATCTGCTGAACATTTATCTGGATACTGATTGAGGAGAAACTAGCTTAAGCATTTATTTATTAATAATTCTAATGTGTGTTGAAAGCAGAAATATCAAGTTCTTAGAGACAGTATAAAGAGGTTACTGTGTCTTACACATTGATCTTCTAACTCATACAAAGCTTTCAAATATTCAGAGTGAAATTCACACATCACATTCAAATAATTCTCATTATTAGAGCAATTCTCTCTCCCTGAACTTATCAATATTTTAATGTTTTGATGTGCTACCTCCCAAACACATTGTCAGAAAACATCTTCCTGGAAAACCCACACCAACTCAGTGGCTTTCATAGCTGATATCATCTTATGTTCTTTTTAATTCACTGTGATGAATCTTGTAAATAATACAAGAGTTCCTGACACAAAGTGTTGTAAAAACAGAGAAAAGAACTGAAAATGTAGCATAATTACATTTAACTCCACAGACTACAAAATTCTATGACGCTGAGAAAAGAAAGCAGTGCGGTCCCTTCCCCACACTGACCAGTTGGGTGGCAGCCTCAGGTCGCTGATCTTGCGCAGATCATCCATGCAGTCCAGCATTGGAAAGATTTGCTTTGCATGCCTCAGGAAAAATGGGAACAGATCATCCACGTGACCTAGAAGAGCAAATCTTTTCAGAAAGTTTGTGTGCTTGTCTGAGCGTCTACCTTCATAATAAACTTTGAAGAAAATTTTCTACTACTTCTACCCCGCACTTATGTAATCCTTTCAACTTCAGTCTCCCTGCAAAGTTCAATAATTATCACAGTGGCAGAAAAGGAAACTAACACCAGGACATGGACCCATGTAGCAATGGAATACAAACACAATAATATGAAAAAATGCATCTCATTTCAGTATATTCACTCTGCTCAGCCTACTTGCCTACAGAACTTCTAAGTAAAAATAAAAAACTATGGTAAAGCTGGATGAGAAAGAGCTTTTCTGTGCTAAGATTTTAGGCCTTCTTCCTAAATTCATGTAGAAGGAAGGGAACGTGCGGGAAGGGAAAAGATTTTAAAGTGCTGTTACGAATAAACAGAGTAAAACAGATTTGCAGCTTCTCTAAGCTATAGAGACTTAGGATGCTGGTCCCAAATTCTAAGTTTCCAATCCCTAGGAGAGAACATAAAAATACTAAAATCAACTCAGAAGAAAAATCCAGGTTCATTCTTCTTAACATTTGCAGAGCAGACATGTGGGCCTTAAAGGTTCCATTTCAGGTCACACTCCTACTGTCCTGCTCTCATAGAAATTCAAAGAACTATCTTGATCTGTTTCATACTATCAAACATATACACACAAAAAGAAAAACAGTGGTTTGGGGTTTTTTGGAGGTTTTTTTTGTTTGGGGGGAATGTTCTATTTTGGGGGAGGTTAGACTGAGAATTACTATTCAATGACTAAATATTATTGTGGATATTTTTAAAAAAACTGTAATATATTTAATTATCATCTTTGGACAAGGAAAACTCAGATTAAAATTTCTGTATATGAGTTATAAGGCATAATGCTCATATATATCCAAATAAGGAGTGGAAATGAGAAAATCCTGTGGAACATTTTATGCATGAGAAATATAATGAGACAATTTCCTAAAATGGCCAGTGTTTAAAATCTACACATTTACATTTTAAGACAAAACTAAACAGCCACTGCCACCTTTAAAATGCCATCATTAAAACACCTCCTGTGCAGCTCAAACCCGGACAAAGCTGACTCTGCTGCTCCAGGCTGGCATCACCTCCCAGTTAAGTGCTGTTAATGACAACGCGGGATGTGCTAAGCAGGCAAACACCTCTGTGAGTGTCCCAGGAAACAGAGCAGTCACAAAGCTGCCCCTAAAGCCTGAGCCAGAACAAAGCTCTCCAAGTGTCCCCTAGTGACCACTGGATTTTTAAGGGAGGGATAAAAAGCACAGCACTGCTTTCATTTCACCTGAACAGATGCTGTAGAACAACAGGCTGCTTCTTGCTAACACCTGCACATCTTTCATTTCCATTTCAGACGATTTAAGAACTGAAATCTTAAATCTTCTAGGATGGGCACAAATGTTTCTGATAGGGAAGCAGGGATTTTTAAGCTCTCTGACAGCATAGCAGGGGGTCCACATGTATATACATAAGTATACAGGGCAAAAACAAGAAAAAATGCACATTTTATTTTACAAGCATTCCAGATACTTGCCTGCACCACAGCATATATCATTGAGAATAATATGCAAATCAGCACTCACAGAACTGGATTCCATGATATACTTCCTAAAGCTTATAAATGCTTGGTGAAAGAGGCGAGCTGCAAAAATAAAAAACAACAAAGGAACAAACTTAATGTTGCCAGGATCAGAAAAGTCTACTTGTAAACACCCAATAAAACACTGAAGCAGTTCATTAAAAACTTGTATCTTAATATAAGCTATTAAAAGTAAATATAAAGGTTATTTGAACTAAGTGACAGA
Organism: Cisticola juncidis; assembly: GCA_013400215.1. NCBI lineage: Eukaryota > Metazoa > Chordata > Aves > Passeriformes > Cisticolidae > Cisticola > Cisticola juncidis. The sequence continues at coordinate 31,338 of VXBR01006634.1, forward strand.
GATAACACAAAGAAGTAGTGATACGATAAAAAGATGACATCTAATATCATATTTGAATTAAACCAGATTTCACATTATAATATTATAAACTTAACACATCTTACCATCTAGTCCATTTTCTGCTCCTAGTCTTTGAATTTCTTTTCTTTTGTAGAACTTGTTTAAGGTTTTTAGAACCTCACCTGTAGAAAAAGAATAACTTTTTGTTTCAGCTTCCTCAAAACTAAATCACATTCCCCTGGCCCAAAGGTCCTGGTTTGCAGTCTCCCTGCGCTGGAGAGAGGGAATCTTTCCATGCTGAACAGACTCAAATGAACTCTCCCTAAATCAAATACAACCAATGAGCGAGACTGGGGACTCCTGTGGAGAAGGAAACCTTCAAATGCAGCAGAGTAAGATGGTGCCAGCCATCTCCCCTAGCACTTGATACAAAATCATAAAGATGGAAACATGCAGCCAACAAGTCACTGAATAAACTAATTAATGTTTTGGGGTGGGTTTTTGTTTGCTTTTTATCAGTATCTATCAGGAGGTTTTAATATGAAAAGCAAATCTGCTTGAACTACTTGGTGACAGCTTTTAATCAACATTCTGAGGTACATTCTTCCCTCCACCCTGCTTCCAAGACAGACTCTTCAGAAAGATCAGGTAAACCAGACACAGTATTCATTCTTTTCTCAGGTTAAATAAAAGGAAGGAAGAAACAACCCAGAGTTTCTTTATATATATCACAAATTACTCCGCTTTCTTTGAATAAAATCTCTAATAAAGTTATTAATAAACTCTTGCCCTCCCCTAAAAGGCAAGCTCAGTGTTGCAACAAAATTGTATTTACTCAAGTACACGCTGATTTTAGTTCATTAAATGTTAGTTAGATGAAAAAGTGGAAAAAGACGTGTCCCCTTTCTATCAACAGTGGATCAGAAATTCACAGAAAATCTAGCATATTTCATGAATACCTATTCATGAGTTTAGATCATTCTTCAAACTCAAGTCTATGAGCCCTGCACTATAAAATGCTGGGAGTGATAAATGTAGCACACCCCGGATGGCAGCACAGGTCACTGGACACGAGACTGTCAAGCTCTGCTCTCTGCAGCTCTGCAACTGTCTGACATGACATGGAAAGCTTCCCATGAGATCAACCTTAAATTATTGAAAGATTGCCTCTCTAAAAAGCTGTAATAACAGAGACAGTCCACTTGGCACAATGAAAATCAGCAGCTGACAAGAATATGGCAGATTTAAATGCACATCCCAACGCCCGTGCACAGCTACAGGAGTCTCTTAATGGATTAACTCATGTTCTGAAATGTTCCCAAAGGCAATGAAGAAGCAAGGGCACCAGCAGGATCACATTTCCTAGGAAAGCCTTCACACTCATTTAAGGGCCCCGAAATCAAAGACAGACTAGAAAATTGCAGTACAAGCAAGCACAGGGCTCGATGCTCTTCAGAACTTCCCTAAGAAGCTCCAGCAATTAACACAGCATCAGCCACGCAGCTAAATTCACAGCCCATTGGCCTTACTACAGCATTCAAAGGTCAATGCCAAAACGTGTTTCTATCCAAGGCAACACGACATTGGGACCATGCCGCCCTACAGACAAGGTCACGATCCTTCCTAAGCACAAACACTTGTCCTAATAATAAGGTGAATCTAAACAAAACAAAGCTGGCATTGCAGCCCATGTGAGCTTATCCAACTGCACAGACACACTCGGGACATCTGTGTCCTGTCTCAATCACCATCCTTTTTACCACTCCTGTTTTAAGATTTCCCCTTTATTTACCATTCTGTCACTCTAGAACTGTGGTTTAGCTCTTACTCCTGAATTACTCTGACTTCTCAGTAGCATTTTTAAGGTTCTCTGTAAAAAGACAGCCCAACTGCAGAAAAGTTCAAAAATTATGCAGTTAGTCTACAGTGTATGGGATTCATTTAAATATTTCAACCCTGTTTGCAGGGAAAGTTTTGAGTTATTTCCCTGTATCTCTGATGACAACCATCCACGGCAGTCAGGCTGTACTGAAGTGCTTTATTTTAGAATTCCTCCCTAACTATTATTAGACTCCCATTGGCCAGTCCAAGCAACCTTTTGCATCTAAATAAGCCCCTGTTCAGGCATCTCCTGCTCCTGCCACATGAACTGCTGCCCATCCCTGGTCTCTCCTGACTTGGAGGTAAAGTGCTCTGCTGCACTTCCCACAGGTAAAGCACAGCCCCATGGTCTGGCAGTTGAAGCCACAGAAGTGACATTCAATGACAACTGATACAGAAAATACACACACCCAAATTGAAAGCATTCATCAGCACCCACAGGGGCACATTTCCTATGAAGTCATGGAAAAGAGAAGCAGTGAATTAATTCCAGGTCTGTCATGAAGTTTTTACAAAACTAGCTTTACAAAATAAGCTTCTAAAAAGACCTTTAGTCTTCCTAACAGTATTTGACTAGTGTGAAAACAATAATCACTCTTACTTAAGGGAGTAACAGGCTAAAAAGATGATTCACATTGGAATTACAGTCACTAACAAAGTTTCTTCACAAGCTGTAACCAGAAACCTCATAAACACACATCTTTCTTTATTGAATCTAGTTCAGTACTTGGCAGCAGAATCTGACAAAGTATCTTAAATTAAAATATAAAAAAAACAGATGCATAATACTGTGTGTGGTAGAACCTGAAGGGGCAAGCAGAGGAAGACTACTTATTTAATTTTTTAAAAATGGCTACATGTTAAGGAAAGTCTTGTCCAGTCTTCTCTAATGTTATTCAGTTTCAAAATACCAATACTTTTAAAATACATTATTATTTTTTTCAAAATATTGTTGATAGCACCAAAGAGCACTAGAGGCCAACAAGCCAGAGGAGCACCACACAGGTCACCTGGCTGCTACTCCTTGCCAGCCTCACATAGAAGAACATCAGCCTGTCTGAAGTAGTTCATTTTCACCTCTGCGAGCACACATAATTTTAGCTGATCTGTTCTTTCTCAACAACTCTGCAAAGACCAAACAGAATCTACCATTATCTCCCCAGAGTATTTTAGTTGCAGTTTTGAAAAAAATCCAACACAACTTTTCCCCTAATAAAAAAGACAACAGGTAATGTACAAGTAAGAAGCCACATCTTTATTGGCACCTGAGGAATGCACTATTCACATAAAAGACAAGTCTGAAACACAGATTTCTGCATTACAGCTGCTCAGGATTCTTCATCCTGACTAGGCTTTTTTAGCTTTCAATGCCAGATATTCTTTTCTCCACAGTTCTGAACAGTTAAGATAATTTGTCCATGCTCCTATACTCTGGAGTTAAGACAAATAATAAGTCATCAGAACACCTAATTAGGAGAAGATATGAAAAAGATTTCCGTTCGCACCCTTAATGCTTTCAGATCAGCAAACAACAAAAGAATCAAGAACTTGTATCTTATTTACCAAATCTTTAAAGATCATGGTGTCATAAGAACACAGAACTGTCTGGGTTGGAAGGGACCTCAAAGACCACCTTGTTCCAGTCCCCTGCCATGGGCAGGGACACCTTCCACTATCTCATGCTGCTCCAAATCCCACCCAAACTGGCCTTGGACACTTCCAGGGATGGTGAAGCCACAGCTGCTCTGGGCACCCTGTGCCACTGCCTCACCAACCTCACAGGGAAGAATTTTTTCCTAATACCCAATCTAAAGCTACCCTCTGTGCATTCGAAGCCATCACCCACTTTTGATCTAGGCACATTCACACCCAGACTGTCTCTTCGGTCTGTAACACCAACAGTTGAGGGAACGATGTCCTTCAAGTTCAGACACAGTTATGGTTCTGGAATGCACAAGATTGCAGTTTGGCTGCGGGACCCGCCCCAAGCCAAGCACCTTTACCCCGACCGCGCCAAAAGAGAATGCAGGAAGCAAGCGGCAGAGCATTTCCTCCACACAGGGCACGCCTGCTGGCCCCAGTCAATCACAGAACATTCTGAGCTGGAAGGCACCACACGAGTCATGCCCTGCACAGCACTGCCCCACGAATCCCACCGTGCAGGCGTCATCTCACCCAACAGCCTTTATCCCACTGCACCTTCACGGGCACAATTAGCTACACTAATTGTGTAGGCAACCTGCAGGGAAGCAGCCCCTGCTCTTAAAAGGAAGGGTCTTTCTGACACCAGGAAAGGACCCGAGAGCAGCAGGGGGCAGTTCCCTCAGCTCTCAAGAGGATCACAAAACCAATTAAGCTGGAAAAGACCTCTACGATCATTGAGTCGAACCTATGACCGAACAACAGCTTGTGTACCACAGCAGAGACACTGAGTGCCACATGCAGTGAAACACCTCCAGAGATGGTGACTCCATCCACCTCGCTGGGCAGCCCCTTGCAATGTTCAATCACTCTTCCTGTGAAGAAATTCCCCCCAATGTCCAACCTAAACCTCCCCAGGGACAGCTTGAAGCCGTTTCCTCTCGTCCCGCTGCCGTTCCCTAGGAGCAGAGTCCGGCCCTCGTCTGGCTGCAGCCTCCTGCCAGGGAGCTGTAGAGAGCGAGGTGTTCCTTGAGCCTCCTCTCCTCCTGGCCGAGCCCCATCAGCTCCCCCCGCCGCTCCTCATCAGATTTTTGCTTCAGCCCCTTCCCCAGCTCCGTCGCCCTTCTCTGGACCAGCTCAGCTCCTCAAAGTCCTTCCCGAACTGAGCGGCCCAGAGCTGCACACAGCGCCCGAGGCGCGGCCTCGCCAGCCCGCCTCCGGTGCCGGCGGGCAGAGGGCGGGCGGGGCCTCACGGTCCGTGCCC
>VXBR01006634.1:36139-74759 GCA_013400215.1 Cisticola juncidis
GCCCCGCCCCCCCGGCGCCCTCAGGGAGGGCAGCGCCCCTCACACACAGACAAGCCGGGTTTAGTGAGAATACAGCTGGTTTAATAATTCAAATAGCAGCTTAGGATGTTTTCCCCCCGCTCGTGATACATGGTTGCACAATCTGAGGCTGGTTAAGTACAATCAAGTTTTTCAAAATCATCGTTCCCAGGTTTACGACATGCAAGTGACCGTGAAAATATTTGGCTTTTTTTTTTTTTTTAACTTTATTCTGTTAAGTTTTTGAACAGGCACTTACATGAGGGAGTTGGATTTGCTCTCAGCCGAAGATATCCGCATTAGGAGTATCCTAGCATAAAGTACACAGAGTCTTTGCTTTATCAAAGTGCCGCAGTAATAAAACAGTTCTTACAGAAACGTAATTTGATTATTTACTTACTCATAAAGTAAGTTTACCAATGTCACTTGCACCGGAGTTGAGAAGCCTTGGTCTAAAGGCCAAGTGAACCCCAAGTGCAAGTTGCCTTCCTCACAGCAGGCTTTGATTTGTGCCCAAGCACAGGTCTGCTAACAGACCCCACGCTCTGTGGTGAACAGAGGAACACTAACTCCTTTAAGCTACTTCTTCAAACACTAAATGCCTACGAGATGATGATAAAGACAAACAATCTGCTGTGCCAGACAAGCTTCTAAGTTTTAAGGCTTGCCTGGCTTTAAACACGTTTGCAGAAGAGCACAAAAAGCTTGTTTGCCCTTTAACAGGCCCACAAGGATGTCCTGTGAGGACATTTTGTGTCTCCTGTCAAGACAGTTGCAGAGACTGACTGTGAAGACAGTGGAATCATGAAGCCAGGAGGAGACACAGTTTCACATATCTGCAAAATAATCGATATTACCAGCATTTACTTCATCAATAAGATAACTATGTTCAAATACTTTACCTGCTCACCACCTGAAGGTGAACTCACGACACCCCTACAGTCACTAATTACTGGGTAACGAGCCCCCAGAAGTTAGGAGCAACTCACGTGAAAGGCTTAGAGAAGTCTGACAGAGAACTGGGAGAGGGCAGAGATGCTTCCCAATATTCTTTGTTACTGACAGATGCAAAGCCTCTTAGAACGCTGGTGAGGTGTCTGAAGGCTCCAATCACAGTGTACATGCAGCTTCAGTTAAACCCTGCCTAACGTAGTCATCAGGAGATTTTAGGACAAATGCACCATAAACCTTGATTTTAGTGTGATTTAGTCAATTGTGTCTTAATGCACTTTCAAAATGAAACAAAGCAAATAAGCAACATTGGAAACAAACATGCAATAAACAACATGAGAGATGGGAAATGCTTTAGTCTACACTGTAGAGGTGAGCAGCAAAAATCAAATATACCAGCCTACCATGCATGGAAATAACTAGATTTAAGCTTTTGCATACCCAAGTGCATATAACATTATCAAATAAAAGTAAATGTGCAGTATAAAATAGTAGCTTAAGAAAGTTCCAGTGTTTGAGAAAGCACTTTATTTTAAATGTATATACATACTTGAATGTTTAACTGAAGAACGCTTTAGTAGTATGGTTAACGCAGCACTGCAAGATGAAGGAAGACAGATGTAATGGGAATTCTGGCCTTCTCTTCCCACAGGCTGCTGCCATCTTTAACCTGCTGAAGCACTGCAAAGTTTTTCACCTTAGACCAGTTCACATTTCGGGTTGCTCAGCAGATGCTTGTGACTCTGGAGATTCAAATCGCTGGTGGAAGTTTGTCCGTTGTTTCCTCAGCTTCTCAGGAGCTTTCCTCCATAAAATTATTTCCTATTTGAGGAAAAAAACTGTCTTGAAACCAACAGTTACCATTAAGACAACAGCATCAAGTCTCTTAAGTTCCTGATAAATTAAAGCTTTCAGGAAAATAAAAAAGATAACCAAATACAAGAGCCCACCAAAAAATGCATCCCCACTATTTATCACTGCAGTTCATATGAAAGTAACAGAAAGACACCACCATTAAGTTTATGTATTTAGTTACTGCTTGAATACTTGAAATCTTGAGCAGTCGCCTCTTCCTTAACTTATCCTACCCTCAATTTTAGTAGTATTAAAGAGCTCAGGATGTTTTTCTTCCTTTTTTTCTCAAAATCCAAAGCCTACCATAGCCACTGTATCCCTCCAGCTACCTCTTGTTTTCCATGTTTAATTATACTATCTTGTCTACTTTGTAGTAGGAAGATTCTGATCTAATCCACACAGCTTCTTCCAGTGGCCTATCCTTCCTCAGCACCACCTCATCTTCTCTAACATTTTCAGTCAAATGCCTTAGTCCTTATTAACACTTCACAGTTTTGAACTTAGGCTAATGCAGGAGGGCAGAGTTCTCTACAGGAGTTTAAAGAAGGAAACAAATGCACCAGTAGCTTTTATCCACCCAATGTTTTGTCTGTGTATTCCCAATGCAAGTTCTATGGTACTGAGCATCCTATCCTTGCTGGAATAGCATCCAGCACCCCCCTTGACTCCTTTTCTGCAAGGCAACATCACCTACAGAGCTGTCAACACATCTGCCAGCAGAAACACTTATGCATCCATGAAGCACAGGTGGTTTCTAACCTGCTCAGTGTTCAAAGCAGCATGTAAAACAGCCCAGATAATTCTGCACCAGGACTGCCACAGACCATACCTGCTGTTTGAAGTATCGTCTGTCTTCTTCATCCACAAGCACCAGATTCAAGAAGTACCTCACTGAAAATTTTTTGTTCACATCCCTCATTGTTGGAGTTGGGTCGTAGCCTGCTAAGAACAGTCTTATAGGAATTGATTCACCTGCCAAAACCAGAAAGCTTAAATTAGTCCCTTACAACTGGAATAATTAATACAGTTTCAGAAGACATGAAAAATAAAAGCAGTTTCCCAAGCACTGTCTGTGCCTGTTCCTTGGTTTAAAAAAAAACAAACAAACGTGTGCAAGACAAAAAGACATCTACCAAAAAATCAGAAACGTACACTGAGCACAGAAGGAAGTATGAAATGAAAAGTGAGAACCCTTTCTCAGTGCAAGCATGGTAGCCAGGAAAGCCAGAAGGATCAGTATTTTGAACTGTCTAGAGCTGGTCTACACCATGGAGTCAGGTCTGATGAAAGAATCAGTCGTAGAATTTCCAATGGTAAATAAGGAGAAGTGTGGTTTCTCCAGTTAAAAAAACCTGTGTAAATCCTCTCTTCTGTCCCAGATCTTTTAAGTATGATTTTAACACTAAATGCTCACCCTTTGAAACAACCACAGTTATTTACCTTTAACTGGTGCACCATCCATTATTTCATACTTTGCAATGGTTTCGGTCTCTGTTGTGGTACTGGGTCCTGGTGAAACAAGTTTTCACTATGAGAACACACACTTCAGTTTTAAACATTCACAAAGTTTTATCAAAACTTCCATTCTGCAGCATTTGAATTAACCCAGCACTGCATTTTTGCCTTTGTTGCATGTAGTAAGACATGGCTAAAGCAAGCAAGACCCTCTCCCAGGCAGGACATCTCTTTCTTACTCTTCCCCTGCCACGCTGACACAGAAGAGGCAGCCACCAGAGCTTTAAAGGAGCTCTGGATATGCAAGCTTTAAATTAAGGGACAAGCAGGAGGGTCTGGGATCTTGAAACTGCTCTGCTTGGTGAGCAGTGCTAGCAACTGACATTGCTAAGCCATGCTCACACTAGAAACTGAAGGGTTATCAGCCAGCTCAAGAGCCAGAAATAAAGCAGAGCTTTCTGCCCTTCCTCTACTGGAAGCTTTCTCATTCTCCACACAAGAAGCTCCCAGGAACCCCAGCTACTGGGGAATGAAGTGCCATAAGCAACAGCCTCTTCCAGCCTTGTTCCAGCGAGTACAAGATCTGCAACAATCCAGCTCTTTCTGCTCCAAAGCTGCTTGATATTTCCATCATATCAATTTCTTAGGATGACAGAAAATGACACATTTCTAGAACGTGACTGATTCGTGCTAATGTTTACTAAGTCCCCCTGACTAGTTAATCCCTGCAGAAGTAAAGGGGGTCTTAAGAATGGATTTTACACCTCTTCCCTTGTTCATTATTATTAAAACTGATTAGGCTACTGTATATTTATGCCAAACTTCCATTTACAAGGGTTCACACTTGTGAAGAGTCACAAGAGCCACAACCACAAAAAAATTAAACAGACTGACAGTGTTGACTGCAGAGTATTATTGCCAAAGCACAAAATGCAAATGGTAGTCAAACATCAGTGAGAAAGAAGCTGGTGCAGCACTGGTTTAGCCAGAGCTGCAACTACTGACTTCACTCTCCAGGTCTGCATAAAGCTCACTGGCCCCCAAGCTGCCATCTCTCTTGGACTTTGCTCCTCTTACCAATTCCAGTAATCTCCTTTTTGATCAGCTGCAACTCCATGTGCTGAATTTTTATTCTCACTAGGAGGAAATAAATTTTTCCAACAATCACATCCTTTAAGTGATACCTTTAAAAGAACAAAATGAGGGGGTTTGTTAGAGAATAAACACAAGTTTTACACCTTATTGAACACAAGTCACACAAGCAGTTATCTTATCTGCCTGGAAACCACTTGGAGCGTATTTCCTTACTGAACTAAGCACCTCACCCAGACCAGAACAACTACAGTATTTCCATCATTCCATCAGCATCAGGAAAGGAAGTGATGCTAGTCATACTGAAAAGGAGTAAATACAAAAACTAAGTCTTAAATACTTGCTAGTGACTTTCCTGTTAATATTCAAGACAGAACAGACAACTATATCTCACAAAGGACTTTCTGTAATTGGTACTTTACATTTTAAGTCTCCAGAAGGTGAAGCTGGTCGTGATATATTACATACTGTACCCTTTTATACCAAGCTATTTATATGACTGCATTTTGCTCTGACACTTACTTTGACTTATTGTATTCAAACTCTATATGGAGACAGTCTTCAATGCCTACTTCCATTTTGATGGAGTTGTTTACATCTGGGTACGTAGCAAGCTGGTGAACAATCAAATCATATTCTTTCACCAGGTCTGACAGCCGTCTCACAATCGTCACTTTTAGAAAATACCTAGGGAGAAAGCCACTGAATTAGCCAGAATTATTCAGATTTACGAGGTAAGAGCCCTCGTGTTCTGAAGTACAGATATTCTTTGAAAGACCAGTTTACAATCTCATAAGACTAAGCAGAAAAGAATAAGATACCAAGACATAAGACAAAACACATGTGGGAGTGTTTTCTTCAGTTGTGGTTATGTTGGTTTTTTTTTAAAGGAGAGACATGGACTGTCCTCACGTGATTGAACTGAAGGAATTTCATTTATACAAACAGCACTGAGTGATTCCAAATTAAGTAGAGAAGACCACATTGTGTTACAATCTCCAGAACTCAAATCAAAGCATACTAGCTATTGGCTTTTACATGTTCTATGTAACAACTAAAAAGAGGAAGAGGGGGCAGCATAATTGCTAAATTATGAATTTTTTGCAGGGGAGGAGAGGAAAAAAAGGTGTAACAGTTACAAACCTCAGTCTGACGTTGGCACCAATGTAGGATTCATATGGCTTTTCAACCTGCATGAATTCAAACTCATAGTTTCTGCTTTGGGTCAGTTCTCCAGGTAAGGCCAGCTCTTTCACTAAGTTTACAAATTCATGGGTATTGCTTTTGTCATTGAAGAGTTCTAAAGTTAGAAAGTTAAAGGAAAAAAAATGTTTCAGTGTTTAATTTTAGCAAACAGAATTGTCTCAATTTGGCAGGAGCAGGTGGGAGATTATAACTGAAGTAATTAACTTAAAATACACGTATTTTACCAAATGTTTTATTCAGATTTTCAAATTGCCTTCAGTTCTAGCAGTCTACAGTTAGCATCCCTAAAGAACTAACTGGAATGAAGAGAACACATTGAGAGCTTCACTAGCATGGTATTGTTTTTTAATGACAGTTTAGCTAGCTTTAATAAGTACTTCTTGCTTTGCATGCTCTGTAATTAGCATTGCCTGGTTTTGGCTTTCAGCATTTATTGCTGCAGGGGCAAAACGTAAGCAACATCAGGACTGCCTTATTTAGAACAGGCCAGTGATTCTAATCTGGTCTGCAGATTAACAACATCTAGCAAATAATTTATTATTACTACTAGTCTACAGCAAAATGGCTTATTATGACCCCTGGTCTAAGTCAGTCATTTGGAAACAAAGGCAGTTTCACAGCAGCAGCAGCATCTCCTGTCCGCAGAGCAGCACCAGTTATTCATTCCTAGATCTTTGTCGTGCAATTCTCACAAAAAATTACCCCAAAAATCAAAACCCAAACACTTCAGTATCTAAAACCAAGCTTCTCTACCACTCAAAACTGAACATCAGCACTGTTGTGTTACACAGACTGAAGTTTTTCAGAAAACAACAACAAATGAACTTAACAGACCAACTCCACAGTTTGTTACTGCCAATATGGTAGAAACTGACACTAACTAGTAACTTCTGTTTTCTAATATGACCACAAATTATCTAAAAATGTACTTAGTTTGCTGGGACAAGCATTTATCTAATGTATAGTTTATCTAATGGTGCATATGAAATACTTTTTGTGCCAGTAAGTCAGAAAAGCTGTACTCTGAAGAGCTGGTTTAAAATACAGCTTTGATATGGAGTTAGTCTGCAAATAGTGCAGAGAGATCACACTACTGGAATGGTTCCTGCATTTCTATACTAAAACTTGTAAGGATGCAAGAAAACATGGACAAGCACAAAGAGCAAAAGTTTAAACTGTATCTGCACAACTCTGTGGACTTCCAATTGTAGCATAACAGAAAGCCCCAGAAATGTATGAATTTCAAGAAACACCACATCAAATCAAATTAATCCAGAGAGTAAAATGTGTAAGTCAAGAGTAGATGAAAAACAATCTGTACAGCTATTAGAAGACAACAGAATAAATGAAGCTGATGTCCCTGAGCTCTTTTCTTCCTCTGTCTATATGCCTCACCCCCATCACAGTGCTGCTTTACTCTCAAAGTTTAATTTTACAGCCTTACTGATCAAAACCTCAAAGCATAAAGCAGCAGGTACCAGGTCTCAGTCGTATCTGCTGCACAACATTTCAGACACAGACTACTGGAGCCTACTGACTGGTGAGAAACAGGGAATTTGGGAAATCCCATTTAAAGTCAATTGTATGAAGCTGAAACTTGAGTAATTACTTCCAAGGGGAACAATAATGCAAAGAGCTCTCTGAGAGGGAAGGAATTTTAGCATCAGCCTAAGGGTGCAGAGAGATTACCTGGACTGGTAAGAAGTTAGATATAATAAAGATTCCTCATAGTTCAACTCTAAGCAGACTTAGGTAGTTATAAGAAAATTACATTTCTAATAGGTTTTATAAAACCAACTGCTATAGAAATTTTTTAAGTATTTTGCTATAGGCTGCCTCTTAATTTCTTTCCTCTGTCTCTTCTCTTTCAGAGACCACAAGTTTAGTCTCTAGTGGTTATTAATCAAACTTTTAGCTAGTCTGAGACAGACTGAATACTCACAATCCCTCACATGTATGTATCCTTCCCCCAGTGACTTTCTGAGTAGCACAAATTGGTACATCACTTGCTTTAAAGTAAAGAAAATACAGCTTTCCTGTGGCCCTTACCATCCACTGACCAGAACAGGTTGCATTGTTTGAGACAAACCGCTGATAGTCACAAGTGCCAAGTTCCATAAACCACAAGCACGAAAAAGCCCCTTTATAGCTTAAACTCACCAATTTGTCCTACAAATTCAATTCTAATTCCTTGGTGCTCTAGTCTCTTCCCATGTTTAAGGGACACGTTCACCTACCAAAGTAAAAAAAAACCAATCAAACAGAAGTTTAAAATTTTCAACATTTTCACTCTCACACAATCTCAGTAAAAAGGAAAACGTATTAGTACATGCCTATGAAAATCAAGATCTCTTCTGGATGACCCTACCTCATCTTGAAGGTAGCCAAATCAAACAGCTAATCATGAAATTAAGCATTTCCAAGGCACCATTAAAACATTCAAGAAAAATCTAATCATCCATGAGACCGAATGTTACAATTTAAATTAAAACTTTCATGTCCTAAAATTAAGTCTCCAAGCCAGAGCTCAAGCAGAGCCTGTTGTGATGCTTCAAAGTATCTTCTGACAGTCACATCTAGAAGTTCAAAACCCAAACGTCATGAGACTGATTCCTTTCAAGCCAAGTGAGCTTCAGTCCTTTCTCTGGCAGACAGCTAAATACTGGTGTTGCCTAAGTCAATGAAAAATAACAGATAATGAAACCTACTATAAAGACATCAATTTGTAACTCTGATTCTCAAAAACAGACAAGAAAGGATTCCACAAGGTTACTTTGTATTGAAACATGTAAACATTAGGCATATTGAATGTTTTTTTATAAGGCAGTGATGGCCGGAGAAATTCCTGTACTTCAAGCTCCAGTACATTGTCACTATCTGAGCATGAAGTAAACCACTGGAACAATCCATCTTGGTGGTGAAAAACAGGATGGGGTAGAAAGAAGCTGTCCAAAACATTTCTGGTCTCCCAGACCTCCTCAAGCCACTGTGCTCGTGTTAGCCAAAACTCATCAGGCACTCAGGCGTCGCCAATACAAGCAAACAGCGCTCCAGCCAGTGATCATAAGCTTCTCCCCCAGTTTCCTGGGTTTGAGGCTCATCTGGGGCCCTTCACATCCCTGGAAGCATCTTTCCAGAGAAGCAGGATCAGGAAGACGCCCAGGGATACTGGTCAGTCAAGATCAAAGCAGGCATTCAGAAGCCGATCTCAGAACCCAACACCCAACTCAAGTCTCTTGAAGGAAAAGTGAATCGTAACAGAAATATTCAGAGAGTGGGAATGGCTCCAGTAAAACAGAGTGATGGCAAGGAGTTCCTAGGTGCAATACTGAATGTAGAGAAACTCCTCTGGCAATCTCAGTTTCATTGCCTTTTTTTCCAGCAACAAAAACTCTTGTTGACTCAGCAGTCAGCTGAACTTCATATGTTGCTTTTCTGTTGCTCCTCTGATGCAATCCAGAAACCACTTCAGGGCATGGAATGCAGGCTTATCTTCAGGGTATGCAAATTCTTGACTGTGCCAGTCAAAAATCACTGTTACCTGTATTGGATTGTGGATTTTGGAGTTCAGAGGGAAGGGGAAGCAGGGAGATCAAGTTTGGAACACTTTTCTCATCAGAAACAACAATAGAATTGCACATCATTGCAAAAAAAAAAAAAAAAGCTTATTCATAAATATCAGATGACTGGAAATAAATAAACAGTTACTATTCAAAAATGTTGAGTTCTATCAGCTGTCTCAAAAAATAAAAAAAACATACCTAGCAAAATAGTTTCCTTTTTGAATAACAACCCAAGCTGAAAATTCAGCTCTTACGGCCGTTTGTAATTTACCTTCAAATATGCGTTTGCATGCCAGAAACAGAGCAGCAATAGCCACTTTTAAATAAAAATTTACCTTTCCTGAAACAGATTCTCCATCGTAGAAGAGAAAATGCTTTTCTACTTTACCATCTTCTGTTTTGATTTCTGCAGGTTTTCGTGTTTCAGCATCATTAAGTACAACATCAATCTCACAAACAGGAACGAAAAGGTTTCCAAGAAAACTCTGGAAGAACAAGAATCGGATAAATTACTACACAGTGGATACTCCATTTTAAATGTGGTGGTTACTTGCAGCTGTACACTATACACTGGGGAAAAAACATTTGTGCTTTCATGAAGTTACACAGCCACCATGTATCAGAGAACCAAGAAACAGCAATGACAAAGGACAGCTGTTCATTAGCAAATAACTGAAATCAAGTCAGTAACAAGCAGTGACAGCTCGTACAAAGTATGTTTGTTAAAAGCACACAGTATCACTACCATTACTATCACTAACAAACTGTCTTGGCTTGCAAGGCAAGGTGTATTCTCATCTGTTGAAACAGGCTGGGGATGTGTTTTTTTCTTTATCTCTTCTATAACCCGTTCCTTGTAACTCCAGGGGAAGGGGGCGGCTGTCTTCTGTCACCGGGCCAGCTGTTAAACCAGCTGGGGCAGTGTTCTAATCTCTTCCATTACTCATCCTCCCTCTGGGGGATATCTGCTGTTAATGGGCCATTAAGGCTCACCTCAGATTGATAAAATTACATCATCCACTGGGAGATGCTCCAGTGGGAGGAGCCCAGCATTCCTACCTGGATAACACCTGAGATTCAGAACACCAGCACAGCCTGTTTGCACTGCATTCCCAGAGGAAGACCAGACTCATCTCATCACCACTGGACCTTCAGAAGAAAACTATACCCTTCTACAGGATCATCTCTGCTCCAACAGAACCACATCTGTCACTTCAGGAGGCTTTAACTGGACTGCTTCCAACATCCTGACTAACACGGTGTCAGGTTGTATTCTGACTCTGTCAGTGTTTTCTTTTTTTTTTTTTTTTTNTTCTGTTTTTTATACTACTACATTTTTATTTTTTAATATTCCTCTTCCCATATCTTTGCCTGAAGGCCCCTTAATTTCAAATTCATAATAACTCAGAAGGAGGAAGTTTACATTCTCCATTCTAAGGGGAGCTCTGGCTTTCCTGGGCAGGCACCTGTCTTCCTGAACCAAAAATCCCAAACACTAGAGCAAAGCAGAATGGAAAGAAACAATAATGGGGGATATAAGGCAAAGCCCAAAGCATCCCCCTGGCTGGGGAAGGGGAGTAGGGATTTTATTTGCTGCCTCTGCCTACACACCACAGTTGTCTTAGCAGACAGCACCAGCAGCTTTGAGAGGCAGCAGTTCTTCCCACAGCCCACCTCAGCTGCACAAGGCCTCCATCAGAGAGAGTGGGTGTTACAAGTTTACCTGTGACACTGCTTCAGGCACAATGTTTGTCCTCAGCATTCTCTACGCTTGAACTTTTGACAGGCACTAAACACAAGAACCTGAGAGAACACCCTTTGATCTTACACAAACACTTCTTACAAGAAACTGCAAAACATGTTAGTGGCTCTATGGGAAGCTCAATAAGATTAGTACAAAAGCCAACATTTTCCTCCAAAGATTTAGGCACTAATCTGCTTTGATGTACTAAAGCAGATGACACTTCACTAATTCAGTGTGATTTTTGTGGGGTTTTTTTGGTGTTTGTTTTTTTTTTTTGAGAAATTACACTGTGTTCTCCATGAGAACATCTGCTTCGACTAGATGAATTTGGTTTACATCAAACTCCCTGTCCTGGTTTTGGCTGGAGTCGACCTCTAGATATAAGTTCTTCTAGAGTTAATTTCTTCTCAGTAGCTGATACAGCACTGTTTTTTTGGATTCAGTCTGAGAATAACACCGATAACACACCGTTATGTTTTAGTTGTTGCTAAGCCGGGTTTACTCAAGGACCTTTTGGTGCTTTCATGCAAGGATTTTTTTGGTGCTTTTTTTTGTGCTCTGCCAGTGAGGAGGTACCAAAGAGCTGGTAGGGAGCATGGCCAGGACAGGTGACCCAAACCAGCCAAAGGGATATTCCACACTTCAGAATGTCCTGCACAGCGTAAAAACTGGGGGAGTTACCAAGAAGGGGCTGACAGGGGTCTGACATCAGTGAGCATGTGGTGAGCAACAATGCTGTGCATCACCTGCTTATGTTTCTTTTTTATTATTATTAACCACTATTATTATATTTCATTTTGCTTTGATTGAATTGTTATTTGATCTGTTATTTCAACCTTCAAGTTCTACTTTTGCTTCTCCTCTCCATCCCACCAGGGTGGGGAGATAAGCGAGCAGCTGTGGTGGTGTTTTCTTGCCAGCTGGGGTTAAATGACACAATCATTATCACTTCACCAATTTAACATAAAAGAAAAAGAGTAAGAACTCTTTCCAAGACATTCTGGGGACCTGAGTTTGAAATGCAGCATAAAAAACAAAGAGCCTGGGGAAGATTTGATCTGAATGCTACTGCTTAGCAGTAGGAACACTGAGAGACTCCGTGCTCACGCCTCCTAGAGAAGAGAGGACACAGAGCAAGCTGGAGCTGTAGAACAGTGATTCACACAAGACTAAACTGACTTTGTCTGTGTTCAGCAATCGGCCCCACTTTGATCCACAGAGATGTGTATGACTCTGACTGAAACCCTGTTACATCTACTACACATTCTGAGGGGAAAGCAGCAGCAAATGACCAACAAGGCCATCAGATAGAAGATCAAAATGTCTTCCAAGTCTCTGCCAAGCACAGATTTGTATGGACTGCTGAAAAAACGTTTTTGTTTTTCTAACAGTGCACACTAGAACCATTACTGATTCATGGCTTCTGGGGAAGGGTAAGAGAAAAAGAAGAAACTTTTATCAAGCATTCTAAATTGTATACTATTTCAAACACAGGATCCTTTTGAGCATGGCCACATTTTTTCCTTGAAACTGTACTCTATTTCCAGATTAGCCTCATACTCCCCTCTAACTAAACAAGGAAGCACATTACCTTTCAGTAAACTATACAGGATGCTCCCACAGTACCTTCTGAATTACAAGCTGACCATTAAAATGGTCAACCAGACCAAATATTGGTAACACATCACTTCTCAGGAGCCCGCATGTAAATATTTCAACTGCACTTCTTCGAGATTAGCTATGATCTCTTCCAGAGAGAACAAGAACATATGAAATAAAGAACAACAGCTGGAATCTCCTCCAGCTGCTATTGAAGATACTGCTGCGGGGAAACTATGCAAAACAAGAAGTATTTTAGATAGCTATCATGGGGCTTATTATGTTACAGTTTAAGAGAATGCAGACAGAGAACTGGGGTTTCCAGAAACTGGCCAAATGCCAGGCTAAGCTCTTGGTTTTGTGCAAAAGACAGACGCTGGAGATTCTGCTACATCAGGACCAAAATCAAGCAGCGTTCAGCCCTGAAGTGTAATAGCTGCACTGAAGGACTTGTAGGAATGCCAGCGGCTGACAGAGGGTACCGAAATCCCAGCTTCACACGGAGCCTCGGCAGCTGCTGCACGCACAACGGAGACACGTGTTAAGGAACCCGAACACCCCAGAACCACAAAGCCGCCGATCCAGATGCCTCTTTACAGCACGTATTGTTTTAACCTCTCCATCGGAGCACGCCGAGCACTTCGCCCAGCCTGCCAGGCACAAGGCGGCCGCCGTTTCCTGGAGGGTGTGCTCCCCAGGGATCACAGCCCAGAGCTGCCAGCGCTGCCTCAGGCACTGCCGGAAGATCCACCGATAACCCCGGGTCCGGCCGTGCGCTCTCCCCGACGGCAGCTGTGCGGGGCACACGGAACCCGAGCTTCACGACCAAACCCCGCCCTACCCAGGTCATGTGGGCACTTTTAATCCGCAAATAAAATTAATAACCCCCTAAATCCTTGGTTTTGGAAGGAAGGAGGGGAGCGACCAGCACCAGCCACCCCCGGCCGCGCGCCCCTGGTCATGTGACCTGACGGGCCCCCAGGCCACGCCCACCCCGCTCCGTGGCCACGCCCCTCCACACGTGACCACCCCTCCAGCTCCGTGCCCGCCCCGGGAGGGCGCCGCCTGGCGGCCGGGAGGCGGCAGCGCTGAGGGGGGGTCCCGTCAGGAAATAACTGCGGTAATAAACCTTTACTTTTGGCAGGATTTCGCGCTCTTTTTCGGGATACGCCACTGGCTGACTGCTGTGAAAGCGCAGGCGGCTCCCAGCGAAGAGCTGGGATTTATCTCGTCAGAGCACGATGACTTTCCCACAGAGCTGGCTGTGCACCCATTGTGATGGCTGCTGCACGCACACACATAAAAAGGCAGTTCAGAATGAACAAGAACGCTTTTAGTGAGTGAAAGCAGTAAAGATCTTAAGGCAAAGTTTTTATTGATGCTGGTTTAGAATGGCTTCGTGGCTATTGGGCCAGGCTCTGGGGAAGAGGCTTGGGAGAGGCAGGTGAAGACGACATCTCCAGCCCTACAGGAGCAAATCCTCCTCCGACAGCTTTTCCTTCAGGTCGGTGCCTCGCAGGCTCTCCAGGAAGCTCTCGGGCAGCTTCACCTCAGAGAAGCTGTCATTGTCACCAAGCCCCGACCCAGAGGCTGGCTCTGCTTCCACCATGGCATCGGACCCAGAGCCGGAATCCTCGTCAGAGAGAGGGAATATATCGCGCAGCTCCTGGTATCTTTTCTTCCTGAAATGCAGAGTGGCAGTTTTCTCTCTTAGATGAACACATCAAAACCTCACGTTACCGTGGGCGAGCCACGCTGTGACAGGACTGTCAAGGCAAGAATAATACATTTTGGGGTGCCAGCATTAACGACAACCACGTGGCAAATGAACTTACAAGGACAGGTCTGCCCTGGGAGGAAGGATCCTGTTGGCCCCACCTGCGGGCATGTAAAACCAGGGCCCCTTCTCTTCGATGCAGTTAGCGGACCAGTCGCCAGGCCGGCACCTCACCCTCTTGTACCTCGCCCTCTGCATCGGAGCACCTGATGGAAGCAGCCACACATTGTCCATGAGGATCAGGACATTATTCATCAGGTCCTATGAACTTTATGAACACCTAATAAGCCTTAAAGGAGCAGATGAAAGTGATTTGTGTAGTTCACACCTCAACCTCTGGAAAAGTGAAGTAACCCTGAAGGCTTTTTTTAAAACAGCTACTGACATCCTAAGTGACATTTTTGTCATCAGAGACATCAGGCATATCTCGAACACGGCACCAGGAAGTCCATGAAAAATCCCTGGGAATCCCCTCACACGCGGCATCAGGAAATCCATGGGAAAACGCTGCTGTCACAGCAAGGCTCATCCCCAGCTCACAGTATGGCACAACCACGGGGACCTGGGGGCTGAGCCTCCTGCAGCTTTCCTTGAAGGTGGAGGTATGTGAACATTATGTGAACACCTCTGGGGACAAGGCATGCAGCAGAGAGCTGGCACCTGTGCTCTCCTTCCTCTGTTGGTTCCAGCTCTGCCCCTTCAAGTTCAATGGTTTGAGTTTTGGTGGGGAGGTGAGAAACTCAAGGTGTGCCACAGGAGCAGGTTTGGGGTTTATGGAGGCTCTGGGAGCACTCACCAGAGGAGAGAAAGTTCAGATGTCTCCTAGACACAACAAGGTTTTGTAAACCCAGATTTTCAGTTCTGGTGCTCCCCAAGTGCCTCATTGGGGCTGTCATTGAAAATGTGGGTCTTCAAAAAATACCAAAATGACAAAATAAGGATCTCTTGATAAAGATAAGAGCAGTGACATTTCATCCTTCCTCTTGGCCTGATGTAATTAATTTGTTCAGAAACCTCCTGGTGCATTCTCAACCTGTTGGCATGTTCTCTATTTTTTTCTCAGTTTCTTGGGAATATCTTTCTGTAATTACACTTCTCTATTGCCCTATATATTTCCATAATGTACTGGATGACTTTCAGCTACCTCCTACACTCTTCTGTCACAGAAAAAAGATCTCACGGGTGTAATTTCCTGCTGCTTCTACAGTATATTCCTTTTTCGTACTTATCTTCTTCTCCTCCCCTATTATTATGAAGGTTTTTAGTAATAACAGTGGCAACAAAATAAACAGCTGCAGCTGAAAAATTTGCAAATGAGCAACATAGAACAAGCAGACCACACTCCCTCAAAGATCAGTCTCAGAGCAGTAATGCATAATAAGAGCCTATCACAATCATAGCTTTGGTTTGTGTACAAATTATACTCTACATGCTTGAAGAGCAGCTTTTCTCTCACAAGAAACAAATCCGCAGGGCACGGCATCATGAATCAATATTTCCCTTTTGTCATTTTAGGGGTGTATGTTGCAATATTTTACGGAATAAACCGTTTAGTTTCCTCATACTTACAACTAGTTTCCTTTCCTGCTCCCCCCAGAAAGCAGACCGTAGGAGTTATGACATGGGAACTGTTACATACTGTGTCTGTAACTCCACAACTGAGTAACAGCAGAAACCAGACCACTATGAAAGGGACATTTAGAAAAATGTATATAGGGATACGTAGACTGAAAACATACACACATGCAACTACATATTTTATGAAGTCTTTTCTCAAAAATTGAAATGCTCCAATTGCAAAAAGCACATTCTCTTGCCATTCCCCTTCCAGAAAAGGAAACATTAGCAAAGCAGACTCTGTGAGTAGATCTCATTACCCCCAAAAGAACGCCAGTTTGTAAAATTCGGAGGCTGCTTACTTGGCCTCCGCTGCATAGCCCAGAAAGAGGATTACCGAGAGAACAACCGCCCCGTTTTACCTTGTGCTGTGTATCCCACAAAGAGGATTAAACAAAGAGCCAGGAAAATCCTCCCGTTACATCTGATAAGGAGCTGCATTTTGGCTGGCATCCCTCTGCTCGCAACCAGCCTTCACCACAGCTTCACACTTCAGAAATAAGACGGAGCGAGGAGATCGACTTTTAGAAAAAGTTTCCAAAACCTCAAACCCAACCCATAACCTGCGTCACCACTTCCTGATTGACGGGAGTGAGACATGAACAGAAAAGCCCAGCACTGTGGCCTTCCTGCTTTCATCAATCCAAATTAAAAGTTTCTCTGCCTTCATCTCCTGTTTTGCCCAAGGAGGAGAGCAAGCTGGACACACCAGCTGGAATGAAGGTGATGCTGCAGGCAGCTTGTGGTCAAGGCACACATCCCACCCAGCCTCTGCCCGATGCTGAGAGGCCTCCAGAGTGAAAAAGCGGTGCCTAACATTCCCTGATTTTCAGTCAACTGCATTTCCACATTGGCACTGGCTCTGCTTTTCCCTGCCTCAAGCCCCCACCAGTCCAGCAGATGGGTTAGAAGACAGCTACTCATAGTCAGTACATGTTTCACCAACTGGGGAATCATCTTTTTCCACAGAAGTAAATTATCTCTGGAGTCTCATGCCAGGCTTGGGGTGTTTTGTTATATTTTTGAAGGCAGAATCATAGGTATTTGCAGTAGAAGTGAAAAAAAAAGTATTAAGTTAGATAATATATTCTGATAGAAACATATCAGCTCCTGTCTGGAAAGGCATAGGTAATTTGCTTGGCCAGATCATCACCGTGTGGTGCAAATGCCCCAGGGAATGTGGCAAAGGGATTGGATCACATGTGGCTC
This sequence comes from Cisticola juncidis, assembly GCA_013400215.1. Classification (NCBI taxonomy): domain Eukaryota; kingdom Metazoa; phylum Chordata; class Aves; order Passeriformes; family Cisticolidae; genus Cisticola; species Cisticola juncidis. The sequence continues at coordinate 53,226 of VXBR01006634.1, forward strand.
CACAAGGAACACATCTGAAAAGCCATGAAAGCTCTTATATAGATAGATAAATAGAAGCTGCCTTTCAGCTGGCTCGGGCCTTTTGCTTGCCTTTTGGCTGTGATTAAACCAGGCTTGAGTTCACTTCAGAAGAAATTACAAACAATGAGGTTATCAAAGCAGTGGAGGTTTTTCTCAGTGGTCCGGAGTGCTGCTGCAGGAACTGGGGCACTGACGTCTGGCCCTTGAGCACCTTGTCGGTACCGGGGCTGCTGGTGCAAGCTGTCTGGGGTAAATCTATTTTTATGTGGTGGAAAGTCCACAGGGGGGCCCAATGGGGATCTGGGCTCAGAGGTGGCTTTCCCCAGGGCATGGTGTTCCACCAAAACCCCATGAAACAGCAGAACAGACTCCAGCAGTTCCCTCCCCTCTCCAGGCTGGGATTTGCCACCAGACTGAGGGATCGAGTTGCATGTTCAGCCTTTGGAGCCTCTGCAGACGGGTTTTTCCTTTGGCACAGGAAAAATAGGAGACTCAAACCAAGCAGGCACAGAAGGACTCGTGTGCTGTGGTTATTCTTACCACCCTCATTTCTACTTTGCTTTTTTAGCATCAGCTCTTTTTTCTTTTCTTTTGTTTAAGGCAGTGCTGAGCATCAATAGGAAGCTGGGCACACACGTGGGGGAGGTGATCAGCCTCCACGTGCTGAAGGCTGCGGAAACCATCCCTGCAGCAATAGCACACCTCCCTTTCCACTGATCACGGGTACACTCACCCACTCCACACCCCTCCACTGCGCACAAACAACCCCCGTGTGAGAAAGCAAAACTCCACTGGCTATTTGTGCCCTTCCCACCAGCCCAGGGCATTTTCCACCACGGCACTGGAAGCTCCATGGGATGCAGCCAGAGAAAGCATCACCAGTGGGTCATGGGCAACTGGGGATTCTGCAGGAGCCACGGGAGCTGCTGTGGGAAGGGGAGATGCAAATTCCCTGCATCTGGAGGGGGATCTTGCAGAGCTGAGTTATCTGTCTTGTACCATCAGCTGATGAGGGAACTTGTAGCACTGGCAGTTTTGCCACGTAGTTTTGTTGTTTTTTCTGTGTCTGCAGCACGCCTCAGGAAATGAGATCGCTTTACAATTGTAGCTGTGGGAAGTCCAAAGCAAATGTTTCACCCCTATCTCACGTACATCTGTGTAACACAGCCCTGAAGCCTGCAGGGAGGGTCAGCCTGTGCCCATCTCCTTCCTGCTTCACTCTGCTGGTGCCCACACACTGCTACACTTGACAAGTAAAGAGTTTTCCACTTTCCTATGAACATGGAGGTGACTGGAGACCTGGACCTGAAACAGTCCGGGATGTTCAGGTGTTAAAAGTAAAGCATGTCCTTTGTGGAGTGTGGTAGTCTATCTGTGGAGCACTGTCTGTAAAAACCACTCAAGACATACAATGAAAATAATCAGCTCTAATTGGTAAAAATCTGGTTTTGGGCTAGAGGCCACAAACTGCTGAAAGCAAACAGACTTTCTTTTTTTAAACAGAGAACAGCATGTGAGCTAAGCTATACTGGAACACTAACCTTGAAACATGCCACGGCATGACTATCAGAGTTTAAGAGAAACATGATTTTAAGTTAAATATTTTAAATCCACAGAGGAGAGCACCATCATCACAGCTACCTCAGATTTGCCTTCCATAATCTCTGAGGAAGATTCATAGGATAACATTCTTCCTGCATAGAGCCTGTGTATGGAAACTGAAAGACTAAATATCCCAACAGAACAGGCCTACAAAAAGAAGCAAATAAATGAGGAGCAAGTATTGGAGAGCACAGTTTGCCCCTGGAGCCTTGCTTACTGCTCTTGCACTGAAATGCTGCCATTATTTTCAAATCACATGCAAAGCAGATTTCCTAACCAGCAAAGCTCTTGCTTTGCATTTTTGTAAGGCATTAATTTGGGGAGCAGGGAGCAGGTGGAGGGAGAAAACTTCCTCGACATTGTGCACCCAAACCCCTGAGCAGACACCCAGGACTTTCCATTATGTGCCTGAAAAATCTGGGAGTAGTCTTAAACTACAATAAACACTTAAAAATCTAAAGTGTTGCACTGCTCCTTAGTCATAACTTTCAGGGCTGTTCTATCTCCCAGCTGGCCTCAGCAGTAATCACTAATTTAGTAACATCACTAAATGTGGACCACGCTGCAGGAGTGCCTGGCAGGAGGAACCCACTCTGCTGACGAGGACAGAATACAGGGCAAAAGAAAATCCCAGCAGCAACCCAGAGGGGCATCACGGGGGTGTTTCAGCCAATTCTTTGGACATCAACCCCTTCTCTGCTCTAGCCCAGGTAAATGCTGATGGAGCAGATTGGTCCAGAGGAGTGGTCTGGCATAGCAGTGTCAGGCCACTCCCTCTGCTGCTTTTCCTCAGCAGGCAGCACAGGTTTACTTTGCAGCCTGTGTTCCTGACAGGCAGCCAGATGGACAGATGGACTCCTGTGAGAGCAGAGGCACCCACAGTCCCAGTGCTTATCAGCAAGGCTTGCAGGCAATCTATCTGTCCAGGCAGGATCGTGATAAAGAAGTTTCTCATTGACAACTGCTCAGAAATCAGATAAAGCCTAACTGCTGTGGGGTCGCTCTGCACTTGGGGTCAGGTTTTCCCCTGCCTTAGCTGATGGGAGCTCGGCCCTGGCTTCCACGGGAATGAATCCCAGCTGATCCCTGCACCCCTCAGACACTCATCCCCATGGAGCAGCAAAGGCAGCAGGCACCTGGAGCAGCTGGGGGGTCCTGAAGTCACTGCTCTGGGGAGCAGCCCATACAGAAAAGAACACATCTTGTTACAAGCAGAGCTGGAAATGAGAGTGAAGAGAGAATGATGGCAAAAGAAAAAAAAAAAAAAAAAAAAAAGGAGAAAAAAAGGGCACAGGGGAGAGTGTCTGAATGGCAGCTGGGTTCAACACAAGGAACACGTGTTTTGCCCATCTTGCCTTTTGGGAAGGCAGAACAGTTTTCTTCCCTGATACTCACTGCTGAAGAGGAATGAGATTCATGAGACTTGGACATCCAATGGGCCCTTGAGCACATTAGTCCATCTCAGGGAGTACCCATGAGCTGCTCAAAATCACCCTTGATGCCCTTCAGAAGTGAGTTCCCCTCCAGACAGGCAGTCCAGCTAAATTTAAGGATGCCTTTTGCCACCACTTTTGTCTCCTCTTGTCAACCTTTGGGGACTGAAAGCAAAAATATCTTCTGCTTCAAGATAGCAAAGAGCTGGCAACCCAGAGAGAGAGGTTTGGGTCCAGCTGGGGGGATTTCTAAATCCAGCCCTGAGTAAAAATTAATTTTTAACCTGGGTCACATCTGAGCTCAGCCCCTGCCCCCAGAGCATCCTGGCCCAGGCAGCACATGGCATCCCTCGGCCTCTCATGCCACCACCTCTCCTCTGAGGGCAGTATCAGGGCCTGGTCCATGCAGATAAGATTCAGATCTTGTAAGCAAGCACTGACATTTATCACATAGATTTCAGGCACTCACTGCCATCTAGATCTCACAGAACAACTCCTGCTTTCTTCCCACGGTGAAGATCAACAAGTGCAAGGGGAGATCTTTGCTGGAAAGCCACAGCTGCATCAAGACTGAGCACAGCTTCTGACAGAGAGGAAGCTGCCAACGCCCTTTCCCTCCCCTGTCTCCCAGAAACGTTCATCAAGCAACAGGTCTGTCCTTCAGACAGGAGGAAAAAGCAGTTTCCTTGCTGCTGGGAATGCTGATGCTTTCTGTTCCACTTGCTGAAGCATGGCACAGCAGGAGGTTTTGGCTGGCAATTTCAGGACTACAGTCATGTTAAGACATGACACAGCAGCCTAACTCTGGTTCCTGATCAGGGAGGCATTTTCAGGAGCTGACTGTACTTTAAAACTCTGTCCAGAGCAGCACCAGCCCCACAGTGCAAGCAGGACCTGCACAGTGGAGCAAGGGGTCACACAGGATTTGTTGGGAAAATGCCCCTAAACCCAGAAGGAATTAACAAGGGAGAGAAGGGTGGCAGGACAGAGATGTTTTCAAAGCAAAGCCTGGTGTGCTGTTCCTCCACTGCTCCTCAGAGAATGTGTTTTCACTGCGAACCAGTTGGCATTGCTGCATATGTTACTGGTTTAAGCTCAGCTACCCAGGAATTAGACAGAGATATTTTTCCACCAGATGGTTCCTCCATCACAGACAACCTCACACGAGTGAGGTATTCAACAGCTTTTAGATGTTTTTTGTCAGCCCTGGGCTCTTGCCCATAGATCCACCTGAAGCATTTCACCTTGCCTCCACTGCCTGCACAACTGCAAACTTATTTCTGTGTACAAGCACCATTGGTGACACAGACAAACTTCACACCATGTGTGGGGAGGAAGGACGTCACTAGACTGGGGAAGGTGAAGAGGAACAGGAAGCAGCGATTCTCCTGTGGAGGCCTCCCCATGAGCCAGACCTGCTGCTTCTCCCATCCTGTGTATGAAGTGGAGCAGAGCTGGGCTTCAGGCTCCAGTTAACCAGCCTGGAGTCATGGTTTTGTGATCTTCACTGAATTGTTGGGGAAAGAGGTGGATTTATGCCTACATTAAAAGAGAACAGGATTTTTTCTTTTCCTATCAACCAAAAGAGCTGGGCATTCCTTATCTAGTTTTAAGCACATTTGATTTAGTAGAAGCATCCTTTTGTTTTGAAATGTGACAGAAGAGAAAAATGAGGAAAAGCAGGAAAATCAGACCTGCCACAGGAGCCTCTCCCCAGCAGGACTGGCACTCCCCAGGCCTCCAAGCTCTTTTTGAAGGATCTCCTCTGTGCTCTCTGGGTGGATGCTGCTGCAGCATGAAACAACAGGCTCCAAAGTGCTATTCCTCAGGTTTAGAAACTGCAGTGCTGACAAAGCTGCTCTGCCCCCTTTCAAGATGAGCACATCCCTTTGAAAACATAATTTGCACAAACTAGGAAAAAATATTTTTTGCCTTTTCTTGCTTCAAGGACTCAGGGGTCAGTCAGCGGAGAAAGCTGAAGCCCGAGGCAAGATTCACCTCATCCAACATTTCCAGCAAAGGGCACAGCAGGAAGGCCACGACAGTCTCAAGACCCTTGCACTTGCAATACCTTGTGCCTTTGCAGAGAGGAGCAAAATATGTCTTTCCATGACCCTATGTAACTTGGCAGCTCAGTACCGTAAGAAAACATTAGGACACATGGAGATATTAAAAAGTATCTGACACTATTTGCCAGAAGTTCCAGATGTGGACAGGCAGGATGGATAGCAGTGTCTGATACTTATCAGGTGTCATGCACAAGCCATTGGCAAGTATTTGATTTCGAAACAAACTTTGCTAGCAGGGGATTATGTTGGTTTTTTGTCTCCTCCTTGTCTGCAGACCACATACTGGCAACCAGATGCAGTATCTTGATTTCTGTCTCCTTGTCTGCACTAGAAATCACTTCTAGGGCATCACTACCTCTATTATTTAAAAAGTCCTGGCATTCTGGTGGAAGGAGGCTCTGAGCCCACCTGACTGCATTTCTCTCATGGGCTGCTGTGAAACTTCTGTGGTGTTAACTGAACCCACTGGCAATCCAGAGATGGCCTCAGAGTGGTTTGAGACCCTGCCTGGGAACTTCTTGTTCTTGCTCCACTCCAAGACATTTAAGTATGCAGAAAATCATCTTGTTCATTCCCTTTCTTTGTTTACCCCATGCATTTCACCCACAGATCCCAGAGTAACTCTCTGACACAAGCACTTTGTACTTCAGAGACTAACACCAACTCACTCATCACATGCCTGTCCCAGTCTTTCACAGATCACCCATCCAATTCCTCTTTGTTTCTGCAGAAAATTGCATTAAAAACCTCAGATAGAAAGAGCCTTGTATCCTGGTCCAATGCCAACTAGTAAATCTCTTTCACAGCAACAATGAGCATGTTAAAAGACTTTGCTGTATTTTGTGCACACCTGATGCCAAAAATTCAAACACTAGAATTTAAAACATTGCTATAAACACCCAAATCTTTAAAACCTTTGGTGTTAAGGCACCACTTTATCAGTCACTTCTCCCTAAACAAACAGTATCATACACATTTTCTGTTCTGAATAGAAGCAACACGTTTTCCAAAGGTGCTGTGTTTCATATCCCAGCAATCTGCCTGGCTCTTCAAAGGCACAGCCAAACAATGTTTTTGGAGAAAAGGCAGCCAGGCAAATAGTCCTCATCAGGAAACCGCTGGTTTTGCACCTACACGTGACAAGGAAGAGTTAGAAACCACCAAATTGCAAAACGAAAAAGCACTAGGAGGTACTTTGGACACAGTTCCCAGGAACTCTGTAAGAGCACTTTTCAAACGAAAAATTAATCACTTGTAGCAAGCTCTAAAATAGTCATAGATGTTGCAATACAAGAGGAAAGAAAGTTGACAAATGCTTCTTGCCACAACTTTCTGCACTTGGCTTTCTTGTAACAGTCTTTAGTTCTGTAATTGGAAGACCACACAAGCGTTTGCTTTGTGAGCTGCCAGACTAGCTACATCCTCCTTTGCAGGACTACATCTGGGCATCTTATAACAAAAAGTTCCACAGGAAACATGCAGGTAACACCAACCATCTCAGTCTTTTTATAGAAACAGACCAGTAAGGGTCATCTTTGCTCTCTCAGTGCTAAGCAAAAAGGAAACCCCAAACAAAAGTCAACGGGTAAAGCCACATGTTGATGAAGTTACTGGTGTTTCTCACTGTCTGGTGTCCAGGCTAATCAGGCTCCCACAGTATTTCTGGATGTGGAAGTGCAGCAGTAATCACACTCAGTGTGAGCATTGCAGCATTACACTGACACATCTGCATGTGCACAGAGAGAAGGAAACCATCCACACCGAGCCTGTGCCGGGGCAGGACCAGAACTCCCCAGCCAGGAACTTTCAGGAGCACAGATGAACCAGCCCGGGGAGATTTTGCCACCCGGAGGCAGCGCCCAGCACCGGCAGCTCCCCTCGCACCACAGGCACCAGGGACCGGCTTTCCTGCTGCTGAGGGGAGGTGAGGGCTCCCCTCTGCCCCGGGGCTTCAGATGGCTTCAGAGCAACAGAGGCCACAGCAATCACTCCTTGCTGCTCTCCTCTGGTCCAGGCCCCGAGAGAAAAAAACCAAAGAGCCTGCTGACAGCCGTGTAGGGAGACAGAACAAGGCACTGGTTTCTTTCTCTCACAAAATACTGAAGCACAGCACGACCATCCCCATCACTACCATATCTCTAGCCAGCATAAGAATTAAGCATTTCAATTAAACCAAAACTGGTTTTAATCAAAGCAAATCACTTCTCATGAGTGTTTGAAGCTATTTGAAGAATTATGCTGAGGTTATAGCTCTGATCTCACACTTTACAGGAATTGGGCACAAACTTGGACTTCTTGTAAATCTCACTGCTTTATGCTGGCTAAGGAGAAAGAACTAGTAGAATAACAAAAAGGAGGTTTCAGTTGTAAGACTTTTTTGCTGTACAGAAAGGAACAGAAATGCAGGTTAAACAGAGTTCACAGGAACCTAATCTTCAATTAATCTTTGAAATAAATGCCTGACCTCACACATACTTTACAGTTAAAACTCAACATTCCTGAAGGGAGCTTTGCTGCCTAATCCAACAAACTACTCACCTCCTTTTTTTTAACTAAAAACACAATCTTACATAAGTTCATTCTCTCAAATTGTTGAACAAACAGGAATTATTCAAAGGGTTTGCTTAAAAAACGTGCCTTAAAAGAAGCACAGCATAGTACTTTGTGCTGAGCATCTGGCACGATGCAGTCTCCAGTAATAAAATATAATTAGCTGGCAGAAGCCTTGAACATTTAGTCTAGGAGGTGAACTGGCATAATTGGTTTCTGTTACCCTATATGCATTTATATGAAACATATTTTTTTAAAAAGCTGGAAAGCCAAAGTGTTCTGGGTATCTTCAGAGGAGAGAGCTCTCCAAGCCACAGTGTCAATCACAGTGATCATGCTAGAAATGCTCTAATCTTTCTTATATCAGGCCTTCTACACTATGGACCTCCTTCTGCCTGTCTGCTGAGCTCTCACTGCGGCATCAGTGGAGTCAGGGTGTTTCTCTGCACACCCGATGATGGTTCAAATGGATACACTAAATTATGAAAAGGAACACATATGATGGTTAAAAAGGATACATCACCCTGCACTTCATTCAGCTTTGCAGTTAGCTGCAGGTAACTTTTCACACCTACTTCAGACCAGTAGTTGAAGGGGAAAAAGATTTTTGTGCAGGCATAGCCCAAAAATCATGCTCCTCCAAATTACAAGAAAATTTGTGCTGAGGCAGGCAATCCATGCTCTACAAAATTTGCTTAAAGGCAAAAGTATAGAAGGAAAAATCTCCAAACATGTATTGCTGCCTGTTATTTGAATATGAAACTAAAAGTTAGTGGAAAAAATTTGAATCTTTTAGTTTGTGGTAAAAGTGCACACTAGCTGTAAATGAAATCAGACAAAAACAGCGTGCAATACAGCCTGCTATAAGAAATGTTTCTCTGAGAAACTAGAGCTGTCTTACTTTCAGGCTGCAGGAAATCTGAATTAAAGATCTGACTGCAGAAATGAAACTCCTAGAGGCTGACTAGACAATTATTTAGTAAAACAGAAAGAACGTACACAGGCACGTGCACTCTCTCCAGGCACACAGGTAGCTGGTGTAGTTTTGAGTTTTGCTGCTGCTCATTTCCAGCACCCATTTGTTGGTCTATTTGTTTGTGGTTAGCAGTCTAGCTTGCAGAATCGCTGCAGAAGAGACTTTCACCACACATTTGAGATGTCCATACTTTCCCCTCACCCCATTTAAGCAAATGTGATGTTTCCTCTTCCTCAATTTCCAGAAGAATCCAGTTGTTTTGAGTATTCTCCTTCCGTGCCTTCTAGTGTTGTGAGCATCTCCCCAGCCCATCACCATGTCAGTGATAAGACTGCACAAAGTCACATTGTCCCTTCACTTGCCCCATGTCCCCTGGTATCTTTGGCCATCATCTCCTATTATGCAGCTGGACCATGTGCTCTGCCTGTATTTCATCTAAAACAGCTCCAGAGAGATCCCAATTCCAGCTCCTGCTAGAACAGCACCTGTGTTTCCTGACCAGCACAAAGGAGCCATCCATGGCATCAAGCTGTACTAGGCAAACGTCTGGAGCACTAGAGCATGGGACTGAAACCTGTGAATGCTCCATGATGTATTAATAGCAATATAATAGCACCACAAAGTCTGCTGCTTTCTTGCTCTGGCTTCTGGCACCACAATTGCTCATGTGTTTTTATTGAAGACACTCAGATGGAAACACTTTCACAACTATTTATTTTGGCCAAAGTTAAAAGGTATATTATATCTTCGTAAGACATGGGAAACAGAATTCCAAGAACTCTAAAGGAACATTTAGCCAGCTAATCCATTTATTGAGCCTCTATCAACAAGGTTTTAATTAACAAGGGAAAAGAACAACAAGCAACATACAAAATAAATACTGAAAACAGGTTCCCTTCACATTGATAAAGTTTTCTAGGGACAAACTTCAGAAGAGATAAAATGCATTCTAGATGGAAGAACGTGCCTCAGGTTTATTAGAAAAAAATTCTTAGAGATCTATTTTCATACAGCATTACACTTAAAAACTGAATCATACACCAAAGAAAAAGCTGTGAGGGAGAAAAGGTTTGTATTTACATATAGGATACACAGTACAAAGCATTAGCTGGACTCATACTTTACATTTAGAGTTTACACCATTAGTGTGGGTGAGCTACGAACCAGGAGAGCTCTGAGCTTTTCACAGGGTTACACTAGTGCAGGCTCTAGGTGGATGTCCCTGCAGACACCTTACTCCTATCAATCAGTATGGAAATATGTGGAAGTGCCACAGCCCTGCCTTGGACAGGTAACTGTTCTGAGAGTGCCCATTGCCTCCAAGGCAAGCATTTATACAAACTAGGACAGCTTTGTTCTTAGCCTGTCCATGCTTGCTGGAAGAAGATTCACCATCTCCTTACTGAGTTCTAGCTCAGTTTCAATGGCAGGGACAGCATCGGGATACTTCTCACAATAGTCTACCAGAAATGTGTAATAATCCAGTGATGTCTGCATATTTTCCAGTTGCTTTTTGCTATCTGATGTAATAAGCTTACCATATAGTCGTGCAATGTGAAATTTAGCCACCATAGCAGGGCGAAGAACATCTTCCTCGAGTTTTTCAGGAAACACCTTATCAGGGTTCCTCAAAGAATCCAAGAAGAGTTCATAATATTTGATTGCGAACTGAGCCAGAGAATTAATTTTTTTAACTGTGTGCGAGTCTAGTTTCTCTAACCTGTTACCAATGGCTACCTTTAAATCCATCATCTCATAGTAGGTGTCAGCTAGCTCACACTGAAGCTGCCTGCGGATCAGCAGGAAGTACTGGGGGTTCAGGTCTGCATAGATGGGCTCCAGCATGTCTATCCTACGCTTGTGCATCTTGCAACGCCTCTCATAGTCCTCTTCAAAGAAAGCAAGCACCTTAAACAAAGCACTGTGGTCCTGAACAATTTCAATATGGTCAGTAACGTAACCATCAATCTGAAAGAACTCTTTTGCTTCCTGAACATAGTTCTGACCAACTAGGAAGATTTCTCTGGCTTCTTGAAAATCTAAAGGATATACACTGCTCACTTTCTCCTCCATGGCTAAGACAGAGTCAGAAATATCACTTGTCCCAAAAAGCACGGCTTTTTTCCTGCCCTTCTCTGTTTCATCCTCTTCTTTTTTCCTTTGGGCTTTAAGTTCCAATTGCCTGTCTGGATCCAGCTCCCCTATATTATCCTGAAATGAGAAAACATGCTAATTAAAAACGAATCTGGCTTATAAAGAGAGACACTGAATCATTCTGAGTCACCTTTGAAATATAAACTAGTGAACAACAAGACGCAAGAGAAATTGTTGATATGAGGCCTTATATTAACAAAAGAATCCTGTAAATTACATAATCAATTCTGAAAAGACATAAAATTAAGGTGGTTTAGTCTCCCTACCCTGTGTGACAAAACAGCCAAAGGAATAAATGTTAAGCCCAAAAGCTCTGCTTCACAAAGCGTTTCAGCAAATGCTGGTTTAAACATTTTAAGAAATACTCAAATGAATTAAGTGAATTGAATCAAATCTGAATTAATCAAATGCTTAAATGAATGAGAACATCAGCACAGAAAACTGTTGCATATTAAGACAGTGTTCTTACAAGCAGTTAAGTAAGAAGGAATCTGTCAAATCAAGCTCCAAGAAAATGCAGCAGAGAGGAGGAAAATTTGTGAAGTTTCTGTAAAAGCAATGCACTGATCACTCTACAGAGTTGATCCTCTATCTTTGCTTACCCTTAAGTGCTGCATTTAAGTCAAAGCATATCATGAACCACTTGCTACACTGCAAGCATGTGTTGTTTTGTTCACTGGGCAATTATTTATTCTTTGTTACCAACTGTGAATTGATTCCTCTTGCAAACATCAAAGCAGACTCAGCTTGCTGTTAGACGATGACAGCTACAGAACAGATCTGCTGTTACCTCAAGCAATTTTTGAGCGCTTTGCAGAAGATTCAGGCAATACTTGATCCAACACCTTGCAATTTCAGCTTTCCTCTCTGGAAGGTCCTGTTGGTCTGTCTCCGTTTCATCTGCTGAATGGACATTAACACAGAAAAACTTTAAGAGAAGTCCAGCACTCCAGCAAGACCCTCAAATGTTACATGCAAAGAATATACTTGTACTTCATTTTCCTCATGGTTAGACAGAAATATGTTTTTCATGTTAGTTTATGAAATAGTTCTGTAAACTGTCATTTCTGGTAGAAACCTGTAAACATTAACATGGGTTTGCCATGTATGAATTCTGAAAATAAATAGATCATAATGAATTTTTAAAAAGACCTTTAATCTTCGAGGTGTTTTACTGGAAAAGGTTTCCAGGTCTCTTTGTAGTAAGACAAAGAAATCAGGATAATTAATTTTCTGAGATTCAGCTGTCTGCCCGGTAGTTGTTTGTGAGGATGATAAGGGCATTTCTACTGCAATGGGCCCCAGACTTGCTACCATAAAAGGGAACAAAATAGGGGAAACTGCCTTTGGTTAAGTTACCTGGTACAAACATAAAATTTATTAGCTCTACAACTTCCGTATTTTTCTCCCTGGAGTCTCTCCACTACCATAAATAGCAGCATTGCTGATATCTTAAGATAACATGTTCATAAACCAAACAGATTTCAATGAAAACTCATTTCCCAGTCTCTGCAGAAGGCAGTGAGTTAGCTGAACAATGAGAGGACATTCACACAGGACAGCAGCACTTCTGTTCATCAAATAAAAAAACAACTTCAGACTCAGACCCCTGCACTCATTATCTTTCATTAGAGCAAATCAATTTCGATTAATGAATTAAGAATTGTTGCTAATCTAAGAACAGGCACATTTATTAATTATGTCTATGTTAGTTTATATTCCAATTAACACGATAAAATGAATGTGCTTGAGAATGGCCAACGCTGACTGCATTCTGGTCTTTCGGTATGTCAGAACCTTCTGCAAGTCCACAGCCCAGCTCTCTGTCCCATGAAAAGGAAGGGAAGGTAAAATAAGCAATTATTCACCAAAACAAATGGGATTATCACTACTCCTATGTAGAGCAGAAGTCAAGAAGAAGTCAAGAGAGAACTTAGTTGACTCATACTTGCTCCCTCTCCATGAATTAAAGCTGTGTAAAATAGAAGCTTCCACTTGCCCAAGACAAACATAAAAGGGTGTGCTATAGATAAGCAAAGACTAGGCCTAAAACAGAGCACTGAAACTATCATGGAACCACAGGTCTTTAAAACTAAGGTCAGTTCTCTAGAAGTTTCTTTTACTGCTATTCACTTGGACTGCCAAGTTGTTCCTTTGCATCAAACAACAAAGAGGGCAGCTAGAACTCCAAAAACAGCCACTGATGACACTGCAGCATCTAGCAACAAAACACAATACAAGTACCTTCTGGATTTGGGGTTTCAAAAGCTGCAGTTTTGCTCCCTCTTTTAAAGCTGTTCCCAGGAAGCATCTGGTTTGGTTCACCAATGACTGCCCCCTGATTACTGCAGCAAACTGCATTTTTAACACATGTACAAAGCCAAATGGATGAACAGAGACATTTCCACTGTTGAAGTGGATATTGTTTTAAGTTTCACTTTTACTCTGGTATGCTTTCTGAAACACCAGAATCAAGTGCTTGACTTTTTCTCACAGGGTCTACACATAGCCAGTCTTGAACTGTTGTAGTGATGCCTTCAGTTTCAGCTTTCATGTTTTTCAGACTCTGTGCTGCCCAGGGGTGGAGCCCTGAGCTCACAGTCAGGGTCACTCACCTCTGCACACAGCAGGGACACAAAACAAATCCTTTTCCTGCTGAACACCAACAACCTTCAGGCCCAAAAGCACAAACAAGGGCAGACAGAAAGGAGGAACAAGAAGGGTGGGACCTCACAGCCTGGAGCTGTAATTGGACAATTAAACCCCAATATGCAAATGGACCAAAACTTACAAAAGTGTGAGACTTCATGACCAGTCAGGCATTTTGTGACCATTCTTAGTCCACCTTGGGTGTAGCCCTGGCCAGGCTCTTGTCCTGCCCAAGGTGTACCCTAGAGGCCTTCCAATAAATATCTGCTTTATTCTCTTAGCTCTGTCCACTCACTGTTTCAGGTCAGCCTTCCCAAGGCATCAGTTGCTTTTCAGAAACATTCAAATTTATTGAAAACTATTTCAGAAAATTAACATTGGAGTAAATTTTATACATGTTGTTAAACTTCAGTTTTAAACATTAACACATAATGATGCTTAATTCACAATATTTTTATTCAAAACTTTTCAATAAACTTACCATCTTCAGCAGATGACACCTGTCCAGCCTGGCTAAAGATGACACTGGCTGCTGCTAGACAGTGTCGAGCCTCCATGAAGCATTCCTGAGAGGAACAGAGCAGCATTTAGCACTGGTGTGAGCAGCCCCAGCACTGCTCTCACTTGGCCAAACCCTCCCCTCAGAGCGTGAGCACACATGACCACAAGGGAAATGACAGAACTGAGAGGCCCTGGAGCATATTCCCCAGGCACGGGAAGAAAACACAAATTTTCCACACCTATCACTGAATAGAATATTTTCTGATTGTTTTTTCTGTACCACAGTCATAACACCAAGCCTTTCCTTTAATGCTGGCTATGCACACTGAAAGTTCTGGCTGCTCTCTGCTGCTCTGGCTGCCCTGAGGTGAAGGAAGTGATACCTTGTGGCAAACACTGTCACGGGTGTTGGTGGGAACAGGCCAACAAATCAACACCCCGAGTCTTTACCCATATCTGGCAGTGCACTGTTAAATAATTAGTGCTATCAATGCATCAAAAATACATGGAAATTAGGAGTTCCAATGGAACTTTGCATTAACTGCCTTAGGTGGGGCAGGAATCTGTTTAAGCATCAGAAAAGAGCATCTAAATAGCCTGGAATATAGAAATTCCTAAATAAAGCTGAAGCACTTCTTTAACAGTAGATTGTTCAGAGTCAACACGTAGGCAAACAGCTACCAACTCACATATTCACTTCAATGTTCACGTAGGTTCTAACAACTCTTGAGCACATGCTAAGGTACAAAGGACAATAATTCACAGTAAACAACAAAGCCATACCTTGGCCCTCAGATGCTTTTTGTTTTCAAACTTTATTGTAAGAGAACAATATAAGAAATAATTTTAAACTAATTCTTTTATTAGAACCCTAAAGCTTACTTAGGAACATGGCATCACATCATTGCTAGTATTTCATTAACTCTAGAGCTTTTTTCATGTCTACACCCCTGTTCATCTTCCCCACTGCCATTGCAACACCACAGGAAAGCCACCATGTCCTCTTCAAAAAAAAAAACCTGACAGATGCTTTGTGTCAGAAGACAACTTGTGGTTTTATAGGTGCACATTTTCAATTCACCTCGGAGCCCTGTCTCAAAGAGCTGTTTAAACAACTGTTTGGGTTGACAGCTACATTACTGGTACAACTGCAGCAGGAAAGCCCTGGAGGCATTACCTTGGAGAGGTAGTACTGTGACAAGGTGGCGGCGTTGCGTGCCCACTCCACGGGGTAGTAGCCGCAGTACTCGAGCTGCCGTTTCAGAGTGGTGTGGCAGTACTGAGCAGCCTTCTCAATCATCTCCAGGTGCTGGTACACTTGTGCCAGGTAGTACAGAGTATGTGTGTAGGCTTTTTCAAATCTGGAAGAAAACAAACAGTCTCTTCAGATTTTTTTTTTTTCCTCCCTAAATACACCATCATAATTTAAAAATAATAATAATGTAAGTATGCTGCTTAACACCCACCTTTTGGATCTTTCTTGGTCTGTGAGTTTTTCTTCTTCTGCCATGAAATGTTCACTGGGATCCAGGGGGGGATTTCCATCCTGCAAGGATACATGACACACTGAGCATCCTACATTTCTCACTCTGTGGCACAGTGCTCCCTCTCCTGGCTGCACATCTTTTACCATTTGCCAATCCCAAATTCAACAAAGCTTTACATAACCCATCTCAGTGCCACATCTCAGGAGCAATTCCACAACACTCAGGAGATTTAGAGGATGAAAGTTACAATTCCACAAGGAATGACAAGGTTCACAGCTTGTAGGAGACTTTTCCTTATATACTTTGAAGCAATGCATGCTGCCTGCACCGAGATACTCAGCCAGGACTCCACTGGCCGTCTTTATTTTGTACAGTAACATCCTGGGTTAGGCATCAATTTAATACCAAGCAAGCCCTCAAGTGTGACACATTCGTTTGCCCAGCTGCACTGATCAGTAGCAAGAAAACATCCTGCAGGAAGTACTGCAGAGAACATGAGGTGCAGAGTGCTCAGCAGAGCTGCTGTGAAGACAAACTGCTGTGAAGGGACTCTCAGTACCCACAAGATGGCAAGATCATTTACTCAGGAAAATGAGACAACATGCAATGTCTTTGGAGGATGAAGCTGCTAAACCTTCCTATCAGGCATAACCTACATTCAAGTTATTAAATGTGCTAGTTCCCATAATTAGAAGTGGTTTTTTTGTTCTTTAAACCACGAGCTCTGCGGTTTGAGCTCTGTCAATGCAAGAATCCTTGCATTGACAACTGTACACCTTTTGGCACAGCTGTATCCAAATCTGCCTTAAGACAATTGTCAATAATGTTACCAGACAGCTCACAGGCAACCCAACACATTAACACTGCTTATGGCAGAGCTTTATTAGCCTGTGCTTATCCCATTTTCTTTGCAATAGTGAATAACTTCAGGTGCCAATTCCAACCAACTTTTAAAGAGAACATTTCTCCCATTACACAGGGCATCCTGGAGGGTGTCCAGAGTGTCTGCCAGCAACAAAGCCCAGGTTAGTATGCAGCTTCTCTAGCCCTTTCCTAACCCCATTTCTTTCTTAGCCCAAGAGAAAGTAAGGCAACAAATAAAACATCAGTTTCAATAAATACTTTTCATGAGTTAATACACACTTAGGCAGGAACAAGAACAAGGGCAGAGAATACACTCACTTGACAGGGAAGAATACATACTGTATTTGTACTGCCTCTCATTAAAAATCCCTGAGTGGACTTGTTTATTTGCTTTCAATAGAAGTGTTTTACTCATCTTAAAAATGAACAAATGTACCTGAAACAGATAGTGATGAATAAACCAAAGCATGTTAGAGGCATGTAGATTTTTGTATATGATCTTTTAATCTGTAGGTCTCTGTTTACACCTCATTAGTTTTTAAGAGGTGAATTTATAACTCTTCCTCTTGTTTTCTTTAGATACAAACGCTCTAACAAGATTTGGAGTATATTCTGGCAAGACTAGAGCTATTCCAGCAAAGAAAAGAACTGAAATGACACAGTAAGCAGAACTCTTGGCTCCTTCCTGTATCTACAGATCTATTTCTGATATCAAGCCTGATGCCTTTACTTATCCTCAGAAAGAGCTCTCCAACTCTCCTTTCTAAGTGGACTTCATTAGCCCAAGCTCCTTGCCTTGGTTTTGCTTTAAGAGGGGAACCACCCTGTCCAATTTATAAGTTAATTAGACCCAGTCAGTAAACAACTAAATCCACCAGCTCAGGAAAATGTCTCCATCATCAGCATTTTACCAGACTCCCTGACAGAAAGGCTTCCTGATAGGCTAAAAATGGGGAATGTTAAAAAAAGTATATTCACGTATTTATAATTTGCGAAAGACAAATGTTGACATCATTACATAAATTTGTAGTTTCCTCTAAAAGAAAGACTTAAAGCATAGTTGTGTTTGACAGCATAATGCCTTGAACTGTAAATGGCAAATAATGTTGGGGGAAAAGATTTGGCAAGCAATCATCACACATATATAACCTTAGTCAGGCAGCAAAGCCTCAGAAGAAATATTCAGTAACCACTACTAACAAAAATTTAAAGTTTCCAAAAAGTCTACAGTGCACATGTAAAGTACCAGGCAGTACTTTAATCCACCATAGTACCAGTTTAATTTCATAATCACTGGAGCAAGTGCCAGAAGCTTTTGGAAGTTGTGTGATAGCTGGGGCTGGGTATAAATATCAAAGGTGAACAGGAGGAATTAGCTAGAGAGTCTGCAGAGAGATGCACTATCTCTGGTTAGACCAGCTGACCCAGGGAGCAGGACATAAGCTGAGAAGCTTTTCAGCACAAGTGGAGCTTTCTTCTAGATCCATCACCTCCCATCCCTGTGGGCAGCATGGCTGCAAAGATGGAATGAGGGCAGGAACCAACCAATAGAGACTCGCCCGTTCTAAAAATCTCCACAAGTGTAAGCAGTAGTTTAATCCAACTTCATGGTAAGACCCGAACTGAACTTGTAATTTCATGAACCTAAGGTCTGTCCAACATATTCAGCTGTCCTGAGACACAGCTACTGCTTCTTGAAGGCCACAAATGTTTTTAGCCCACTCCAGAACTGTCCCTTAGGCAAGTCAGTGTAGGAACAGCTTTGCAAAGAGCTTAAAAATAGCACAAGGGAGTCTTTGTAGGATACACAGCAGAATCCCCAGCTCCAGAGGTTGTTTAATATGCATGAGAGCGTTAGCTGTCTGTGAGATTCTCCTCTTGGATATGGAACTAAACTACTTGCCCCTGCAAAACACTGCACAGTCAGAGCAAGCCATGCAAATATTAGTCTTGTTTCCTTTTCCCACTGAAAGCAATGGACACTTTTATTGCATTTCCAAGATAAGATTTAATAATAGTCCTCATTAAAACCCCAATTCTACCAGGTGTCAACTTCAGATTATTAAAGGGCTTTTAAAAGGGAACATTATTTTTGAGCAGAATTATTTTCTGTTTTGAAATTAGCAAGTAATGCTCTGATTTGCCTTGTCCTATACTGCAGTACAACTTGTATCACTTGCCAAAAGTATCACAGCAGCCAGTGTAAAGCACAGAAACTCAAAATTCCACTGCATGTTAATTTCAAAGATTACTTAACCTGCAAGTGGTACATGAAAATAAGATGTGCCATGATATTTATACATTACCTCTTTCATGTATTGATTATACAAAGCTTCTGCAGATTCCAAGTAAGTTTGTGCAGTTTCAATTTTATCCCTTTGAGACCACAGGATCCCCAGATTGTTCTAAAGGTAAAAGAAAAATAAAGTCACATTCCATTTACATTAACTATTTTTTCCAAACAATTGATCAGTCTTCGTCCTTATATACGTGTGTGTTCTAACACAATGAATTTCAAAAATCAGCAATTATGCCCACACGTTTCACTGTGTATTGCTTAAAAGAGAAGGGGTTTTCACACAGCAAATTTCACATTAAAAATTCACCTCACAGTCCTTCTCTGTTTACTCTGCTAGATAATGACTAGTGTGTTCAAATAATGAGCTTTTTCCACAAAATATGTTCTGCATCCAATTCATGCAGCTTTTACGTCACATACAAATATCATAAAAAGAGACAAGAAATCAGAAATTTGTTAACATGACTCCACAGAAAAAATTAACAGGAAAAAATATGCTAGGAATGAATACTTGTATATTTTTATCAATGGAAAGATAAAAAGCACCTCTGTGTTGCCATGAGTTTCTCCTGGTTTTCTGAGTGTTCATATTAAAGGAGAAGTGTTCAGCCTCTCACGCTGGTGAATGTACACACAGGACCATGTTTTGTACACATTGGCAATGTTATGGATTCTTTCTCCAAGAGAAGGGGAGGTTGAATGACAGCTTGACCAATGTGGTGAGAGGTGAGAATTCCATCCTCCAATCCACAGGCCCCATAGGAAGTGTATAAAACTGAGTTTTGTAAATAGACTTAGTCTTCTGCCCGGCATGCTCTGTGAACCCAGACTGTGTCCCCCAGTCTCATTTCCTGGTAGGCCTCTCAGTGATACCTCTGAGATCCAAATTATAGACTACTGCCTTCAAATTTAAGTTAAATTAATGCACATAGCAACTTACTCCATCTGTGAATCCAACTTTGACAAAAAGTGCCCCTGATTTCATTAATGTGATGAAGATGATAATTTATGTCTGATGTGCTAATTTAAATCCTAGGTAGTGCTGTTACAAAACTCAAAAGGGTTTATAGAAAACCCCCAAAACCTTCAAAATAATTAGAACGTGTAGCTGTATGCCAGCCCTCTGTCCCTTTCAGTTCCATTCTACTATTTTTGTAAGAAAGCACATCACATGTTGTTTATGAACTGAAACACTTTGCCGAAGGCCAAGCAGTGGAACGGACCAGATCCCATTAGACTGGGAAACACAATCTTATGCAAAAGCTCAGAAATCACAAGTGGGGCTAAAGAAAGAGGCCCAGCAGGAAAAAGGAATGCTTGCTCCTACAAAACAGCAGTTGGTGCCGTGGCAACACACTTCAGACAGCCCAGAGGGTGAAGTACTGCCACTGATGACAATCACTGCTTTTCATTCCGAAATGGTTTAAATTAAGGACTCGAGCCTGCTACAGCCCTGGGACTGAGGGCTGAGGGTTCATTTCCCAGCGCTGTGCTCAGCTCCACACCTCAGGACACTGCCAGGCAGGAGCAGACCCAGCACTGCACATGCACAACAACCTCTACCCTGCTGCTTCCTGAAGGCCCCAAAACAGCCCAGTCCACGCAGACTTTGGGCTAACAGAGGAGAGCTGCTCTCCAGCACACCAGTTCAGAAGAGCAGTGGAACCTCTGGTCCTGAGCCACCACAGCCACATCTCCCCAGGAACATGTGGGAAGAGGTTACCTCATTTCAGCTGGAGCAATCTCCCCACCTTACAAAGGGAAACAGACTTGGAGCAGTGTCTCCAAACCCTCACACTGAAGGACAAGGAGCAGATGTAACCTCACTATTCCAGACAATGCAGCTAATCCAACCAATGTTAAGACGAGTCATCATTGCATTTGCACCTTTCCACATCAGCCTACAATTCCTTGACAGTTTGATGAGGAAGCGCTGTAGAGTCTTCTCTAATTAGGGCAACCATTTTTGACAGAAATATCTAAATAACTGCTCCATTTCGTGTGGGGTCTAGAGTCAGATACCTAGGACACCTAACAATACACCAGCTACCCTGACAGAGCAATCAAGGCCCTTCTGAGAATCTTCATGTAGCAGGAACTAATTTTGATAACACTCTTCCCTTCTTCGGAATAAAGAGAAAATATTATTACTTCAATCACCAACAAAACTCTATTCACCCATCTGGGACAAAATGTAACAGCTGAAAACACAACAGGCAATGCTGAAAAGCAAACAATTTATCATTTCAGGATAATGCATCAACAAAAGCATCTCCCGATGTCACTTTGACAACTGATGAGTTAAGGAATTACAAATAAATTCTGTAGTGAGGTGTTTTTATAATTTATTCTTGCATAGTCCTTACTGTGGGACTGCAAGCCTGTCCAGAAGAGCACACTGCTGTCAATACCCAGCTTCAATGAGAATATATTTTAGATGCTCTGCACACCCAGAAGCACACTCAAAACCAGCAAAGCACCCCTCCAACAGCCACCACCTGTGAACGATTCCTTCCAGCGAGAACTGAACGCCAGGGCTGCTGTGTTTGTTATGGTTAAAGGAGCAGCACCTGCCAGGCCACGGCAGGCCCTGGATCTCCTCGCAGCCCGCTGCAGAGCACCGGCACAAGGCCCCGGCCCCACGGACACCCCTGCGGCCCCCCAGCCCACCTGGGCCTGGATGTAGAGGGACACGCAGTCCGGGGAGAGGCGGTGCGGCTCCAGGAGCTGCGTGCAGCGCTGCAGGTGCTCCTCGCCGGCCGACAGCTCCTCGGTGTCCGTGTGGTTGACGCCCAGCTCGTACTCCAGCACGGCCCGCCGCACGGCCAGCACCGCCTCGCCGCCCTCCTCGGCGGCGCTCAGCAGCTGCTTCACCTCCTGCAGCAGCGCCCGGGCGCTGTACTTGGAGCGGTACGGCTCCGTCTCGGGG
>VXBR01006634.1:74809-86153 GCA_013400215.1 Cisticola juncidis
GAGGCGGCGCCGTGAGGGAGCGCCCCACAGGAGCCCGCAGCTCCGGCACCCGGCAGGAGCGCTCGAAGAAAGGCGCTCAGGGGTTGATGTCCAATTTCTCTGAAAAATATTTATTTAAGAACCCGATTTTTAACGCTGCTGAAGAGGGAAGGCGTCACTGTCCGTGTTCAGATGAAAATTTGTTCCCTCAAGTGCTGAGTTTCCAGGCATACCCACCAGGTCACAGATGCCCTTACAGGCAGCAGCTACTTTGCTGGCCAGAAAATAAAATCTCCCAAAACACCCAGTCATTTCAGCAAATATGATTTTTCGCTGTCCTCACAGACAGGCTGCTTTTGCAAGGAATAGAGACAAAGTGGGGTGTCTAACAGGCTTTTACTGTCTCATAAAACTCAGCTCAGTCCCATTATCTGTAGCGGAGGTTCCCGGAGTGTTCAGTTACAGTCCCCGATTTCCACTCTTGAACCAGCTGTTTCTCTTGAGGTCTCCTTGCCTGCTGTTTCCGAACCTGGAGAAGCCTCGTCCTGCCTCCTGTGGATATTCTTCCAGCTCAGGCAACTCACTGGCCACCGACAGCTGCCAGCGCCGCGTGTCCCTCCACTGCTCCTGAAACCAGACCAAGGGAACCGGACTTTATGGGCCTGCAGGGGTGTCCAGCGTACCCGCAGCATCAGAAACAACAAAGGCATTTCCAGACAAATCCCACCCCTGCCACAACAGCCCATTAGATCCCCCTTGGGAGACACTCACAGTCCTGGGGCAAAGGATAAACAATCACAAGGGACAAGAACGAAGTCGACAGATAACTGGTGAACTCCCAAATACACTGGAGAGGCCAAAACACAGACCAGCCACAGACCACAGAATTTTGTTAAATGAAATCAGGTAATATAATGGGAACGGAAATGAGAAGCAGCGTGGCAGGGTATTTTCTAATGACTATGCTGTGTTCTTTCTACGTAAAATCCTTATCCCACAAATCTCGCAAACCACCCCATACTCAGTCTTATATGGCAGTTGCCAATTTTCAAATCACCAGGTTTTAAAGCCAGCTCTGGCTATACAAACATACCTGTATATTACTCAGTTCATCAACAGGGATATCAAAGCACACGCCCTAACAAAACAAACAAGGCACAAATTTACAATGAAAGAATAGAAGCTTCAATAACCAATCCCACTATTAATAATGCTTTTTTTAGGAGGCAATTCCTGCATTATCATTTAGGAGTAATGTCACTAGTAAGTATTTTAAAGCACTCAACTAACATCAATGCCTTTTTTCTTCCGATAGCATATGCATAAACAGCATACTCATGATAGGTTACCATTTCCTGAGAAGTGAGATTGACATGGGACAGTGCAGTACCAGTATTTCAGAACTCCAGCCTCAATCCCTGCACAAAGCCCCAAATCCCTTCACTGCCAAGGCTGGCCCATCTTACCATCTTCCCCTTGAGGAAGCGCATTGCAGACACTTTGTTATCGACTTCCTCCCCAAGCTGTTCCTTCAGCCCCCGCCAGGCATAGCCCATGCTACGCATCTCTATTGAACACTTCAACACCATCGTCACAAAGCCCTGCAGGAAACAGAGAAAAATATTTAACAAGGCTAAACTTGGTCAAACCTACTGCTAGAAAACAGACAAAAAAACCCCCAAACTGATAGAAGAACCACACAATGAGCTGGGCCATATTCTCCCTAAATGCATTAGAAAAAAAAAAGTGCTGTACTTTCCTTCAGTCAAGATCTCTTTGAGATCAGACAATCACATGTTACACTTGCAATACAAATGCAGGAGGTTCCTGCTAAGGGGGAGCTAAAATAGCACAAACCAATCTATTTGCTTGTAAAATGTCATCAGTTAAACTTCCTTAGAGCATCAAAGTCTTCTGTCACTTCAGTCTCTGGAGAAATTCTTTCAGTTTTCATCACAAGAAAATTTACAGATTTCAAGTTTCTCCTGAGAAGAGCTGATTTCAGCTAAGAACAAGCAACACAGCAGGAGCCTGGGGGGCAACAGCTATTCAGAAAGCCAGCTGAAAAAGCCTGGGAAGGAGATGCCCCACACGGCCTGGACACAAGCAATGCATGCATCCATCCTTGTTACCACATGTTCATCATTACTTACAGCTGTGGAGTTGAGTAGGGAGCGCTGCTGGATGTGAGCTGCCCCAGAAATGTGTGCCAGAGCTGCAGCCAGGGCAGCCACTGCCCCCTTCTCATCTATCAGCTCCTCAGCTGATTTTCTGAAGTAGTCTACTGCAGAGGGAGGAACGGCCTCCAGCAACCTACAGTTACAAGATGGGTTTAAAGAGATAAGAAAAGGCATTGTGAAGTGCAGCCACGTTTAACACATACCCTAAACTGGTTACTTCTGAAAAAGGCAGGGGGGGAAAAAGATAGGAAACTAAGAACAGCTACTTCTGTAATGTTATTTCTGGTACAACAGCTCTCCCCATCTTTCCTCAGTGAACGCAGTGAACCCAACACCGTGCCCATCATCTGCTTTACACTGGTCAAATCCTCACTGTAAGGATCTACATCAAGGCAATTTCCACCACAGGGGCAGCAAACGTAAACAGAGATGCTGGACTAAAAGCCACAGCCCTCAGAAATAATACAAAGAAGCACAAGCCAGGGCTAAAACACCCTCACAACTGCAGAGTAGCTCCTCATTATACCAGGTATTGTTTTTTACACACTGCTTCCACTACCCCATCTGAACAGACAAAATCAGTTTCCCCGCATGAAATTCCCTCTTCTGTCACTGATTTCAGATTTTATAAACTAAGGTTATTTTTTTGCAAAAACTTACAGAACATTATGTTCTATGAAAAGAACATAGCACACAGAGATTTACTGATACCATCTTACATTGTCTATACACAAAGCAGCTGACTTCTACAACACGGGCAAAGCCATCCTCACACACAGGCCTGATCCCGTAAAACTTTACATTAAGCTCTTAAGCATCTGGAGCAACAACATCTCTAAACCTTTTTTAAGAACAGGCAAATAAACTTACTTTTTGGCATCACTGCTTGAAGCTTTAATTACATCTGTAGCAGAGGGAACGCCTACACGCTTAAAGGTAATACCCTGAAATCAAGACAACAAATTAAAGGTATTTTCAGCAGTCTACAATTCAATCCTGTCTAAATCACATCACTGAGATTTCTACCTGCTCTTTGTGAGATCAACATACTCTTTACTAAGTCATTTATAAAGTTTTAAAGTTCCCAGCTTTGTTAATCTGGACTGACTTTACTCCATGCAGACAGCGATGCAGGGCACGTTCTGCCTCCTGCATTCCTGTCCCTGCCTGCTGACATCCAGGGATGACTGCCAGCATGGGAAACTCAGGCAATGCAAGAACAGGCTGGTACAGAAACATTTACAAACACCAAATACCAGCACTGCAGCTCTGCTGTCTACAGGACTGGAGAGTCCCATTCCGGGCCCAACAACCCACGATTACAAAGTCTAAGAGAGGCAGGGTCCTTTCAGGAGCTGACTCATTTCCTTAAGCAGAGCTCTGAGGTACAACTCACCGCTTTGTGCTCTACTTGTTTCAGAAGATCTTCTTCTCTTCTCTGAAACAAACAAATGCAGATGCCGGTCCGGCCAGCTCGACCCGTGCGTCCAGAGCGATGGATGTAGGAATCAACATCCTTCACAAATTCAGATCAACATCAGAAAACTTTGTTATTTAAGCTGCTGACATTCAGATTAAACACAAGCTAAATTCAAATTCAGAAGCTTAAGGAGTGACAAGTTAAGTGTTTATACCCAAACTTATAACTACACATAAACCACTCAAGTTTGCATGTCCCCCACCCAACATATAAAGCTGCTCAGCTTTAACAAACACTGCTTACAGACATTTACATTTTTTTAAATAAAAAGCTCCACTAGAGTTTCAAAGATGAAAAAGGCAACAGAAATATTTTAGAATTTTTATGAAACTCAGCAACATTCAGAAAGAATTCAGAGAAGCTGCACAAGGTCAAAACCTATCTTATTAGTTTCCAGAGTAAACAAACCCAAGACTTTAATCAAAGTTCAAACTACAAAATTTTAGGCCTGCATTTACAAAAAATTCACCTCATTTGTGAACTTGAACAGAACATACTTCTGATGAAACAGAGAAATAACCCACCATACTGGCACAACAAGAAAAATGTTAACACAATTTTAGTTTCCTCTAATAACTTACTTTTGGTGGTGAGCACTGTATAACAAGGTCAACCTCAGGAATATCCAGACCACGGGCAGCTACATTTGTTGCAATCAGCACTTCAAACACACCATTTCTGAAGCCTTTTAATGTAATTTCTCTCTGTTTCTGTGGAATGTCACCATGCAAGGACTGGGCATCCTGTCAAATGCAACAAGCCATTAACATGACATTTAATGGGAGTCCAGGCTGCAGCATCTAAACATTAACTGCAAACCCCAGAACACTGTGCAGAGCAACAGAAAAGAATTACATATCTGATACCAAAGGAATATAAAGCATCCTGTATTTCCTTTGATCCTTCTCTGGGATTTGCTGTGAAAGCATCATGACCAGCAGGCAGAAATTAGTGCTGCAAGTTTTTAACATGGATAGTATATGAGATTTTTCTAATACTAGGCAAGACATGTATTCCCACCACTGCTCGCTCTCCATAAATCAGCATTTATTATCAAACAGGATTTTCTCTGAAAAATATGCAGCAGTTTTCCTGACATTCAGAGAAGGGCAGTAATTCAAGCAAGCAAAGAAGACCTGCTCAACAGATCACCCGCATTCCAAACTAACTCTTAGCAAACCTTCCAAGGGCAAAAGACATTTCATTCTACCATCTTGGATTTTCCTGAACGACTGTTCAAAGACCAAAGTGCCATTAAGAGATGGGAATCCAAACACCACACCAACAGAAGATTGGACATGTCCCTTACTCTAGCACTAGCTCCTGTTTTCCTGTTTCTTACATTCATTACTATCTCCTGGTTATTCAGCATAGGCTGTGTATTTCCTATTGATCCGTGTCCTGCACTATTTTAAAGCCAAAGGAACAGCGTCTTAATCTCTGACAAGAGGATATTTTAACTTCAAAGGTCAATTCCTAGAAACTTAGCTTTCACAAGTCTTAAAACAACCCAGAGAAACAATTTTCTCCACACAGTTGCAACCTCCTATTTCTTTCAGGGCCTTCAACCCCTGACTTCAACCCCCAACCACTGCTCCCAGCTCAGCCCCAGTACCTGTTTGAGCGAAGCGTTCATTGCCAGCTCATTGGCTTCCTTTTTGGTCTCACAGAAGACAATGGTCCTCCCGTGGCTGCCACTGTAGACCTGAATGATGTCCCCAAGAACTCCTGCTCTCTGATTTGAGCGACACTGTATAGCCAAGTGCTGTTTGGGAAAGAAACAAGAAACCTATGTAAAACCTAAACCATGCACAGGACTGGCAAAACGAACAAAAAAGGCATTACAATTTTTTTTTAAGCTTGCAAATGACAGCCCCCACCTGAAAGCTTTGCTTACAAAATCTGTGTCAACTATGTGAAAAGTTGTTTCATATGTTTATTTATAAAGTCAATGCACAACCCATTTTATCAAGACCACTTGCTCTCAGGACCTGCACTGCTCTGCAGCAGAACAACTCACTTCCACTGTTGTGGCTGTCCTTTGAGTCTTCCTTCCAATCAGGTCAATCTGTTCATATTCATCTCTCATGTATTTTTTTGCTACGTCATAAACCCATCGTGGACAAGTTGCAGAAAACAGCAGCGTCTGCGGGTTGTTCTCAGAGCCTGGAAGGAAAGGCCATCGACTTCAGACATCTCAACAGACCATGACACTGGAGAACTGATAAAAAAGCACAACCCGCACTGACAGGTTTTTATGTGCACCAAGTCTGCATTAGATGTGCAGAAACACTGCCAACAATCAGCTTTCCATGCCTTGCAAAGCCACAGTGGTAAGTCTTGCTCCTAGGAAGCATTGAGATTTCTATTTCCAGTAATTCAAGCCTTTTCAAAAATTCTGGCATTAGTGAAACGTGGCAAGGAGCTTCACACATTCAAATAACCTCCTTCTGCTCTGTACCTGGTACCTGACAGCTTTGCTGAACACCCACCACATCAGAAAAGAGCAAATACTCCCTAGTTGTCAGCTTTGTGTGGTAACAAGTGTACAGACAGACCATAATCCTAACCCTCAAGTCACTTCTGTCATGATGAACACTAAGGCTTAGGGAGTTGGGTTTGCTGCTTTTTTCCCTTTTTTTGATTCCACTCCTTCCAGAGATGCCACTCCAGCCCTTCAGCCTTCTGTCACCTTGTTTGAACCTTTTCCAATTCTACCTTGCCCTTTTCTAGCATCACACAAAGAATTTAATTTAGAGGTACACCAGTTGTTTTTATAGCAGCATGAGTTTGTTTTCTGCATTGTCCCCTATTCCTCTCCTGATGTCTGAGTTCACCTTTCTTATAGGAGGATCCCAAGATCTCTTCCACTTGTTCAGCAAAGCCCATGTCTAACATATGATCCACTTCATCCAAAACAACGTGCTTCACATTGGCCAGGTCCAGCTTGCTGTTCTCAATGTGGTCCTTGATACGGCCAGGAGTTCCCACCAGAATATCAATGCCACTCTTGAGGAGATCAACTGGAAGACAGAGAAACAAGGACAGGGTCAGACTGCTATGAGACAGCAGGAGAAAAAGTTAGCAGTACACAGCAACACTCCTCATTTTAGAAGCAAAAAGCTGCTAACCTTCAACCTCAGAATAATGCAAAACATCCAAAGGTAACAGACACAGAAGTTAACGGCTGTCCTAGCTGCTCTGTCGGGAGTACCAGGCAAACCTCACTAAAGTTACAGAGAAATACACCAATTTCCAAGCAGGATCAGCTGACTTTAGAAACCTTCAGCTTTACTACCTAGAAACACTTCTGTTTTCCAGCTAAAATTTGTCACAGCCAGCTCTGGAGACACACAGAGCCACAGGCACATACATAGTTATCCCCTTCACCTAGTCACCTAGTTTTTTGGACTCTCATCTAGTTCCAGTCTATGTCCACACAAAAACACAGTAAAGAAGGTATTAACAGGACACTTCACAGAACTACAATCCTTCTTTTCCACAAAGATTTATTGGAACAAAAAGAATTCAACTCAGGCTGTGTGCTTCCTTTGAAAGGCAGCTCCTGACTGAGCTCAAAGTCTGAGGGGGCAAAAAGCCCATTTTTACTTTTGGAGTGCATTTGGAGAAAGTGAACTCCAATCCATTAGCAATTCCTTATCAGTTACTTACGCTGTTCTTTATATGGAGTTCCTCCATAAAAGCAAGCAATTGACAGTTTCTTTGTGAGATTCTTGAAGTCTTTGGCTACCTGAGTGGCCAGTTCCCTGGTTGGAACAAGAACCAGCACCTGAAGGGAGAGAAAAACAGACAAAAATCCAGCTGTGCTTGGGAGAAGGTACAGGAGAAATTAGTTTGCTTCCTTTCAGATAGCTTGGACTCCCACCTTTATTCTACACTTGTTGCAGAGGTGCCCACAGCTTCCCACCATCCCAGCAATATTAACATTCCCTGCCACCTGGAGGGTGCACAAGGAGCCTCAGAGCCAGCAAGAAGGAACAAGGGGCAGTGCTACAAAATAGCCGAGACAAGAACAACAGCCATTTTCCTTCTTATGTTAGAGCCAGATAAAGACACTTCAGCAACATTACCAAGGGCAATGAAGGTGCAGCTCAGCAGTAAAGGGCAGGACAGTCACTAAATCTGGTGTAGTAAGATTTTAAAAGATACATAGCATGATGCACTCCAGCCATACATCCTCCCTTTTCTCCACCAACCTGCCTTCCTCCAGTACCTACCCTTCACCCCAACATTTAAAAGTGAATCAATAAAACCAAGAGCTGAATTAATCTCTTAAAATCTTTCAGCCAGTAAGATTTTTAAACTTATGTCGCCTTTACAGTTAATAAAACAAAAGGATAAAGCAGGCAACAAATCTGCAGACTACATCTAGTTCTGCAGTCTAATGATAAATATACACACTGCAATGCAGGGGAACAAGTATCTGATCACTGGCATCTGGTTACCAATCCCATCTCTGGTAAACATCACTTCCATCTCTTGAGTATGCAGATACGAGAGGGGGAGAAGACCCCAAAGCTTTCAGTTACCACTGTGGAATTTACAGTGAAAACCAACCTCAGTGAACAGAGCCAAGTCCAGGTGACTCAAACATCACCTCAGAAGAGGCAGGGGACTGAACCCCAAAGCTGCATGCTCCGTGCCCAAGAACAGCAGCTTGGAAGTTCCTTAGACACTGCTGCAATGCCCTGACTGTTAGCCCAAACAGTCACAGGGGACCCCAAACACAAAATGTGTCACTACTGTGATGCTGCAAAACTCTGTCACACTCCATCTCCTGATCTGAGCAAAATATTCAGTACTACAACACCAGTAAAGGGCAAAGAAGTCCCCAATCAAAACCCCCAAAGCAACAGTAAAATCACTTTCAAAACCTGCCATGGTCTAAGGATTTGGTGTAAACCCTTAAGTGCAAGTTACTTTTGGTGCACGGCCTCTTCTCCCATCCTGTGAGACACTCTGAAGTTTTTCAATCAGTGGAAGAGCAAAGGAAAAGGTTTTCCCAGTTCCTGTTCGTGCTTGAGCGATTACGTCTTTGCCATCGTATATGGGCTGGAAAGTCTTCACTTGCACAGGGAACAGGTATTTTACACCTCGAGCTGCAAGATAATTGAAAGAGGTTTCACTAAAAGGTGAACTAACAATTAGAAGCCCTTATATATAAATTGCCCAAATATGAAGGGCACACCACAGCAAATCGCAAATCGTGTACACAAGAGAAATTGCAATTTAAAATAAAACTATGCATCTTTTATTCCTACTCTAGATCAAAAGATATTCCACCCACACAGGTGAGCGTTAAGCATCCACAATGAAATACAGTCTTCTTGGTGATGTACAACTTAAAACAGGAGAAGGAGGAAAAATCTCAACAACTTTTTTCCTGATACAGCTCAAGATTTTGTGGTAGGTGGGTTTTGAAGGCAAGAAGGTGATGGAGTTTGTTTCAAAACGTTTTAAAACCTCAAGGAGATTTTGCACAGTGGAAGTGAAACAACCCATCCAAAAGAAACTTCAGAGCCTGGAAAGCATTCTCCCATAAACATAGGGAGAATGTTTTCCAGCCAACAAGTATTGCACATCTACCCAACAGAGTGAACAGGAAGCCTACAGGAATTACTTCCTCAACAAAATTAATCACAAAGAGACATGAAAATGCCCCAAACTATGAGATTAACCCTAGACAATTGCTCACCCAAGGCAAATAATCTTCCTATACAAAACTCTATTAGGCTTGCCTAAGAAGCAATATTGTAGACAACAGACATAGGAGCAGAAATAAAGATATACAGAATGATACCGACAAAACATGTGTCTCTAGAATGTGTATCTGGGAATAACCACTCCATGAAGAATAATCTCACCTTAAGGCATTCTGAAATTGAACTAACCAGAAACTTTTTTCTACTAACAACAGCAGCCTCTCTGAATCCAGTGACTGCTCATGCCATTCTTATGGTACAAATAATACAAAAATAATACAAACAATATTGTGTTACAAATGTAACACAATTTAGGACTGTTTACCCTTGTCTTGTGCAGGTAACAGAGCGCAATTCTGACCAACCATTTACAGAAATGTCTTTAACCACGTGAACTAACCTGTGAGAAGTTTGATAGTGTTTTGTGAGAGAGGAAAATTAGAGAAGGCGCCTTCTTTTGCTTCCTCTGTCAGCTCCTAACAGGATACAAAACAAACAGGAAAAAGACTTAGTAGCCCTCCAAGATGACATAGAACGTACCCTACACGATCACTCAATAAAAACTGCATTTGCTTTACAACCACAGTTTAACCAGATACCTTCTTTACATTCAATGAAAGAGAAAACACTTTTGATATCAGTACTTGTACATACGTGCTTGGCAAGACAGGAAATGGAAATTTTGTTAAAAATCTTAATTAGAGTCCACTGAAACCATCAGAAAACGGTTTTTCACAACAAAATATATCTACTGTCACAATTCAATGTGCAAAGCAGGATTTTCCCTCTAGAAGACATTTATGTGGTACAACATAAAGAGCTTTGAACTTTACACATGAGCAAATACTTAAAATACAAAATTTAGTTTTTACTTCAGAGGTCTAGTAGGTCACATCATTATACCTGAGGTACAAGAAGCACTCTCTTGATCCGTGTTCCCACTTCAGACACAAACTACTCACAGAAAGGTCCTGCAGAGGAGGGTCTTGAACGCTTGTGTGTGAAGGGGGAATTAATGGGCATAACTGTGGCTTTCCACTACAAAACTCTGCCAATACTTCTACAAAGGTGCTGCCACCAGAGAGAGAAAGCGCCGGCACAGCACAAAGCAAGGCGCGTTTCTAGGACGGTGGCTGCCTGTGCAGCAGGGAGAAACCTTTGTGCTGTGGGACACGAACAAGCTGTGACACTAAAGTAGCACACATGGAAACTGCTCCCCTGGCCAGGCAGCTTCCCTGCAGGAAGCGCTTGGCATGGACCGGGCGGGACAAAGCACGTGGAGAGCAGCTCCCACGTGTTGGTCATGGGCTGCCAGCCTCACCCAGGGCCCGCAGCCCGGGCGGGAACGAGCAGGATGCCGGCAGGATGAGAGGCGGGATGCCCGGCATTCCCAATGCCACGGACCAAGAGCCGTGCATCCAGGGCGGACAGCGGCAACTCGTGCCTACGGAGGATGCCTGGTGCTCCCACACTGTCTCGCAGCTCAAGTCTACACACAGCGAGCAGTACGTGTTATTAAGACCACTAATTACTAGCACAACGTTAATTAACCAAGACAAAAGCTCTGCTGGCAGAGCATCCCTACCTCGGCGTCGCCGTCCTGCTCTCCGGCAGCCACGCTCTGGGCGGCCGGGGCTGTCACGCTGCCGCTCACAGCGGAGGAAGATTTCACCGCGCGCTGGGACGCGTCGCCCTCTCCCACCAAACCATTGCTGTTCTCCTTAACTTTTTTCGTCTTCTTGGGCACGGGGGGTTCGAAGTCCCCTAGCCCGCTGTCCTCGGGCTGCTCCTGCTCGGCTTCAGCCTTACCGCGCCGCTTCGCCTTCACCTGCCGCTTCACCTTCTTCTCCGGCGTCTCCTCCTGCTGCGGGACAGCCGTGGTCACACGGAGGGACTGCCGCGCTCACACGGAGGGACAGCCGCGGCCACACGGAGGGACAGCCGCGCTCACACGGAGGGACAGCCGCGGCCACACGGAGGGA
>VXBR01006634.1:86360-98489 GCA_013400215.1 Cisticola juncidis
GGCCGCCGCGCCCGCACCGCCCCCGCCCGCCCCTTCCGCCCCGCCGGCCCCTTCCGCCAGCGCCCTCACGGAGCGCTCCTCAGGGCCCGCTCAAAAGGACAATTTACACGGGCCTCCCCTCGTCCCCCGGTGCGTAACAGGCCAATAAACACACTCCACAGAGACCTTACTGACTTCAGAGCTGAGCAAACCCGGGTGCACAAATGTAGCATCACCATCGGGCTCCTGGCGCCGTCACTGATACACGGAAATTCTGGGTTAGGAACGTGCCCAGCACAGCTCCTCCATAGGGATTGGTTAGTACTGCCATGCAAATTCAGTAATCCCAATAATCCACATACTTGTGGAGAAGGGTCTTGACCCCTAGGTAGGTTTCTGACCCATAGCTGTGATTTTTTGTTATACCCAAACATAGTTCACCCATAGGATACACGGACCTTGAGTATTTTGCCAATCCAACAATGAATACGTGGACATAATCAACACACTAATTTACTTCATCCTTACAGCTTGCTAGCTCCAGGATGTCCTTGAGTAAGAGCTGCTACTATCTGTTTCACTGATGAGGCTTGAAAATACATTTATTTACAAAAGATTTTACAATGAAGAAGATCTCACTTATGATAAATTTGACATATTCCATATTTTGCAACACCCTCACGGGGTTATGGGGCTCCCTCACAGCTCTCACTCCTCAGGGGGTTTCTGCTCATGCTTTGGGAAACTGTCTTTCCTACCCCCATTTTATAAGGAATCACAAATTGGGACAGAAACTAAAAACTAGTAAGTTTTAGGGAAAGAAGAGCTTCATTAGAAATCCACAGAATAAAATCCAAGCTGATCTATTTTTCTTTAAAGGGCTTCTACTACCACACTCCCCAATCCGGCATGTTCCCACATCTCCACCTGCAAAATACTGCTTCAAATACATGACAACAAAAGATGAAGTTGTAAAACAATATTTAGTTTTATCAGAAAATGTACAGGTTTGAGCAGCAATTCAGATCTATATATTATACAGTGAACCAGGCTACAGTTTTGAATGCAACAGACATATTATGGAAAGATTCAAAGAGCAATATGAGAAACAAAAGAAACAACTTTTTCTTGCAGATGTTTGGGGTTTTTTTCTTCGCACTTTTTTTTTAATGAATAGAACCTTGTTTATGAGCAAAGTAGTACTGACAAAAAAAACATCTTAATGAAGTATTTTCCCCAACGGTACAAACACACAGAAACAGCCTAGTGTAATGTAATATAAAATACTTCAGTCCCGTTTTTTTCTCACTTCTGCATTGTTGAAGTTAATGGTCAAATGCTCTGCTGAAACTTCGTTTCTGGCCTCTGCTCCTGAATCTGTTTCTGCCAGAGCCACCACGGCGGCCGTTCCTGGAGCTGGAGAAGCTTCGGCCGTTGCCTCCACTGCTGCCTCCTCCTCCTCCGCGCGCGGACTCCTCCAGCTCCGGCAGTTCGGTCGCCACGCACAAACGCCAATGCTTCGAGTCTTCCCACTTCGCCTGTCGGAATGAGGGCACACACAGCAAGGTAAATCCCAGGAATACAAATACAGGGTGTGTAATAATTATTAAATTTGCTCAACTGAGAAGGTAAAATCATGAGCTGATATATGGGATTCAAGCTTCTAACTGAAGGGATCAACAATTTTGGAGTGCTAATACTAATACCAAGCATAGATCTGAATTGCCTTTACTGTGGAGAGAATTCTAGGTGAAAACAGGAGGCAAGAATAAAGAAAAGGGGAAGAAAGCTTGCTGCCTACAAAGATGAATCCAGCACCACTTTTCTCAGTGCAAAAGTTTCAAGTTACAGACTTTTGATCACAGGGGAATGCCTTAGAAAAGAAACACTGAGCTTGTTCTGTTCTTCAATTCCTTCCAAGCCATCTCTTTTGCCACTAGGAAAGGCAGGATAAAGGCTACATAATGTTTTCAGTCTAATCTAGTCCAGACAATTCATCTTCAGCCTGCTGTACCCAGATTTTGCAATGAACATACCTCTATTTCTTTTTGGTCTGCCACAGGAACGTCAAAGCACACACCCTAAAAAGAACAAATCATTTTAATGCATACAAGGTAAGCGTTTTAAATGACTGCAACTAAAACCAACCAAGCCCACAATCTACACCTGACAGGCAGGCACTATCAGAACTGACTGTCCTAAGAAATTCTGTTTTGTCATTAAGACAGTTAACACACTTCATACTTTTTACCTGTTCTGCTATCCCCATAGCCATGCATTATGCTACCTCCTGAGCATGTCAGCAGAGCCCTAAGCACTAAAAAAACAGACTGAGGCCCATCATCAACAGTGCCTAGAATACAGAAAAAGACCAAATAGCTCCCTTGACAATTGCTAAGAAAAGGCTGCAATCAGAAGAGCCCAGTATCAAAGCAACAAAACAGAAACTTACCATTTTTCCCTTGAGGAAGCACATTCTGTTCACCTTCCGATCAATATCGTCACCCAACACCTCCCGCAGCCTTCGCCAGGCATAGCTCATGCTGTTTATTTCTTCAGAGCAGCGCAGTATCATTGTAACAAATCCCTAAAAAGGAATGAGGCAGAGGAATAAGCTTCAGCCCATACATCAGACAGGAAACACCTGCAAATTTACAGTTTATTAATTAAATCTTCAAGCAGGTACTGTTACAAGGCATCAAGATCTTTAGAGCCACTGTATTGTTGCTTTTAACAACATCAGTAGTTTCTAGTGGCTTAAGTATAGTTCTCCAAGGAAATGGTCAGGAGACAAATAATTCTCTATTCACACAGAGGTGTGTTGTTTCTCTCCAGTTTCAAGACAAGCATTAAGCCATGCCCCCTTCCTTACCACATCAGAGTTCAACAGGGAGCGCTGTTCAATGGAAGTAGCACCCGAAATATGGGCCAGAGCTGCAG
The DNA here is from genome assembly GCA_013400215.1 of Cisticola juncidis. NCBI lineage: Eukaryota > Metazoa > Chordata > Aves > Passeriformes > Cisticolidae > Cisticola > Cisticola juncidis. The sequence goes on from VXBR01006634.1 coordinate 89,280, forward strand.
CCAGAGCATTAACTGGTCCCTTTTCTTTTATTAGCAACTGAGCAGATTCTCTGAAATACTCAATAGCAGTCTGAGGAACAGAATCCAGGCACCTACACAGTTAAAGCCAAAACAATTAACAATTTATACACCAGTAGGCTCTGGAATAGAAAAAAACCCGCAGTAGTCCAAGCTTTCAACAGTGCTCAGAAAATTCAAAGAGACAGTAAAGAGTAATTCTGAGCTAGGAAGGCAGGAAGATACAACAGGGCTTGAGTGCCCAAACACACCTCATGGCATCTTTGCTGGAAGCCTTTATGATGTCTGTCGCGGTAGGAACGCCAACGCGCTTGAACGTAATGCCCTAAAATTTAAGAGCCAAAAGACAAATAAAAATTGCAGACCATAAATAATTCAGTTCTAAAGAAGCAGTATTGAACTCCAACACAACAAGCATTTAAGTCAGTAATTTTTCTTCTTATTTTCACCTTTTAATTTCCGATTTTTCCTAGTGAAAATTGTACAGTTAAGCTTACAAGAAAATGCGTAACAGAAAGTTTTCATGTATCAGTTCAGTTTAAATGATTCAGTGACCTTAGACTGAAAACATTTTGATACATTTCTGGGGAAAATAGAGTCCTACAAACTCCAAAGAACTAATTTTAGTCTGATAGATTTGGACTGAAGTACAAATGACAGAGCCTTAGTCTAAATGTAACACTGCTTTATTTGCCAGAAATAAACCATCTCTCACAATCACATACTTGATTGTTGAGAAAACTACCACATGAAACACTGCATACAGTGCAGGAATGCAAGTAACAGTTCTCAGGAAAGCTGCACATATGCACATCAGTGATCAGGGTGAACACTACACTGCAATACTGCGAGGTTTTTCTCATTTCCACAAGGACAACCTCACTGGCATTTGCTGGAAAAACGTGGGTGTTGGAATCTGCAGTGCTCTACCTGCCTCACAGTACCTGGCACTGCACCCACCCTCCTCAAGGTACCCAACCTGCTCTGGGTGCTTTATAACCTGCATTCTGTAATTGAACAAACTAGAGTCTTGCAATCAGAAGAGAACTGTATTTACCGCTTTCTGTTCCACGTGTCTCAGCTGGTATTCCTCCTTTCGCTGATAGAAGCAGATACAGATGCCGGTCCGCCCCGCCCGACCTGTGCGCCCAGAGCGGTGGATGTAGGACTCCACATCCTGCAGAAACAGAGGCCTTGTGAGTTACCCAGCTCATTGTCATTTATCAATTCATTGCACCCACAGAACTTGTACAAGCCATTACAGTTAAGGCTGAACAATGCACAGTAACTGCACCATAGAATTAAATTAGAAAACAGTTTCACTAGTATCGCCCAAATATGTTTTTCCATAATCACCTAAAAATAATGGCTTGAAAACCAGAGCTATGAGCATCAATCAACTTTATTTTATCCATCACCACACGTTTGGAGTGTGTGGACCTCTACAACAATCCCACTCACCCTCCTGCACATCCACATGAGCGTGGTTACTGCAGAATTAAAGGCATATTCCCATTACCTTGTTTCTTTTAAACCCTCTTAATTTCACCCAATGTTCTCACAGTTGTGGTCCGTATCTCATGTTCACCCCATTCAAGGGAATCACTCTTCCCACTGCTCCCAGCCCTGCCATCACCATCCCCAGCTTCCAAGGGAGGCTTTAAACAGCCTTGTAAGACATCATAATCTTTCAAAATACTAGGGACTGACACACTCCTAAAAAATCCTCTAATAAACTACTTCTACATATCTGGACATTTCTCTCCCTCAATCACAATGCTGATGAACTCTGTGTGGTAAATACCATCAGCTGATGGCACACACTACTTGAAAACAAGACTACAAATTACTACAAGATATCCAGCATAACAGTCTCCTACCTTTGGTGGTGAGCTCTGTACAACCAGGTCAACTTCTGGGATATCTAAACCACGGGCAGCTACATTGGTTGCAACCAGAACTTTAAATGAACCATTTCTAAATCCCTTCAGTGTGATCTCTCTTTGCTTCTGAGGAATGTCACCATGCAACGACTGGCAATCCTGAAAAACAGCATTATTTTAGAACCACACCAAAATACAAGACAGTGCTCCATTTTATGGTCAGTTTTGGGTACAATATCTTGGGATTAGACAGGTACTGCGTGGCAAGATATGGAAGAAGAACGGAATTACCTGAGTTTATATTTTAGGTGTCTTACAATATGTACTCAGTAATTCTTATTCACATACCTCAAAGGCCTTTAACAATGGCAGGAAAACAGAATGCAATGTGTGTCTCAGCTCTACATCTAATTACTGTGACATATGAAAACTCTGCCATCCATGCCATCTATATAATGCTTGGCTATTTCAAAATAGTAATCTACAATTTTTATTTAATGTCCATGAGAAAGAGTAAAATCCTGTCTGATCATACACAAAAGCCAGCCCCATGCACGTCGAAACACTCTCTTTAAAACTTACTCAGCATAGGTCTGGTATCAACATAGGGTTGATACGTATCTGACAGGTTTTGTTACTTAACACACATAGTTAAATACCTGTTTGATTGAAGCATTCAGAGCCAGTTCGTTTGCCTCCTTTTTGGTCTCACAGAAGACAATGGTCCTCCCGTGGCTGCCACTGTAGACCTGAATGACATCTCCAATAACTGCAGCTCTCTGAGACCAGTGACACTCTATTGCCAAATGCTATGGAAAAAAATCCAGTAATTGGCTTATGTAAAGTTAAGAGTCTTTTAAAATACATCTGGAACTGTTAAATACAGAAACAGTAAAGAGTTATACAGTTCCCTGATGGTGAAAATGTGCTAACTCACGATCCTTAATGTACAAAATCCATAGGGCTCTTATTTATTCCCACAATTAGTCTGACGTTCAGCAAAATAATTACAGTAAGAGTGCTGGGGGTTAGATTTGTTTCCTTATTTTACTTATAGAATTTTTCCCAGTAAGTTGCTAGGAGACTAACTGCTGACTATTTGTGAATACTTGACCAAAACAAAGAAGTAACCAAAGGAGAGGGTAGCTCGGGCTACACCTTTGTTTTTAAGTCTCTGGGAGTTTTCTCTCAAAGTGGGGAGAAAACGCTGAGTTTTTGGGCAGTTTCGATTTCTTGCTCTTGGCATCAGAGGATGGTCGGGCTGCTGCTCGCTGTGGGAAGAGTTTACAGTCATCACTCTGTGATCACTTTGGAGGGAGGGGATTTGAATTCTCCATCCCTAGGGAGGTCCTGCCCCTCCCTGTCTTTAAAACCAAGACAAAGAGAAAAATCAGGCCTCTACCATATAATGTATTATATTCCTGCTATGGTATTCACTGCACAGCAAGCAAAGGTCTACTGAAGTGAGATACTACAAGAGTTTGAAAAAAAGTATCTTGTATACAGAATAACAGAAGCCAGCGGGGGTGTCCATGGAGAATTAAAGTAGCAGGCTGAGGTTCATGTTCATGTGTGCCTTCTGCTTACAGCTTGAGTAAATTCAGGTACTGCTTTTCTCTAGAAACACACAAAGCTGACAAGAAAATTCTCTCTCTACCTATGATATGAGAAGAGAGATCCTGAACTCAAAAACAGACTAGCTGTAACATGCCTTATTACTTAAGAGCAAAAATTCCCAAAACATCTTTCAACACCACTGGGATAATGCACCTGAAGAAGAGATGACCTTCTGTAGCACTAAAAAAAGGGAAAAAGCCTGAAAACGTTTCACATGAGATTACTCACTTCCACTGTTGTAGCAGCCTTCTGAGTTCTTTTCCCAATAAGGTCAATCTGTTCATATCTAGACTTCATGTATTTCTTAGCCACATCATACACCCAGTGTGGGCAAGTTGCAGAAAACAGCAGGGTCTGGGGATTGTCCTCAGAATCTTAACAAAAAAACAGAAGAGAGCTTAACAAACTTCATACATTTCACCTAACAGAGGTACACAAATTGATGAGATGGGTGATTAAAAATCAGGTTAAATGTCAGTAGCTGATGTAAAGAAGCCGAGTGAGTTTTTTAAATTTATGCATTAACGACTTGGATATGCATGCATAATTTGGAGTAAAAAATATTCTAGAAAGTCTAAATCATTTCAAGATTATGAAGAAATTACTATGGCCAAAAAATCCAGTCTGCTTTCAAGGAGTTAAAAAGGTAAAAAGTTAATTCCTTTTAATTTGAAGAAGTCCAAGCACAGTTTAAGGACAGGTACCAAAGACAGTTATTTACACACTCCTAGATACTGGACTTCAAGCTTTGCAAAGGTTCTGTAAATGATTTCCATATGTTCACAATATATAATATTCAGTCATTTCTAAACAAAGTCACCTTATACTTGAATTTTAGCAAACTAAATTATCGCTGATATTCCCTACTACTTGTTTAAATATTGAGATTACCCTTCTTGTATGCAACTCGTAAAATGTCTTCCACTTGCTCAGCAAATCCCATGTCCAGCATCTGGTCAACCTCATCGAGTACAACGTGTTTCACCTTGGTGAGGTCCAGCTTGCCATTCTGCAGGTGGTCTTTGATTCGACCAGGTGTCCCCACCAAAATGTCAATGCCACTTCTCATGAGGTCAACTGATAACAGGGAGGATGAGAGAGCAGGAGAGGGTGAGTGGGGAGCACATGGTAACAGTGAAACAGCTTCTCAAACCATCCCTAGGTACTCGCCTTACAAAAGTGAGAAAACATGATGAACTGTAAGAGAAAATCTGGGAAAAAAATCAAGACAGAAAATCTACTGCTCTTCCCAAAGAAAAAAAAAAAAACAACTTACCTCCCTTCCCTCTCCCTGTGAGTTAAAGTAGCAAGGATGAGCTTCTTTTAATATTCTTTAGAAATACTCAGCTCTTCTCAAATTATCTACTTTAACTGGAAAATTTAAATAATTTATTTATTTAACTATCCAAGTTACTGAAATCAACTCCTTTCTGAGGTTCTGCAGTCAGAAAAAACTATCCCTAATGTCTCAAGAGGTATCACAAAGAGCTCATTCTCATTCCTTGTTTACAACCACACCAAGACAGTAAATCATGCTGTCACAACATTTCCTCTCCCCTTCACAAATCCTCTATATATCCCTTATGACAAGAAAAAACACATACCCAGTGACTGTAAGTTTTAGCTGTAAGACTAAGCTTTTTTTAAAAAATGGGTTTACAAGAACCTAAACCCAGATATGGGTTATACACAAAGTATACTCTTTTTAATTTTAGGTACATGAGTAGACAAGTAACACCAAGAATATAACTGAGAGCCACAGCTATTTATCTCCATAAGAAGGTACATTTTGAACTGCTGAATTTCCCATTAATAGTTTCCAGCTCTTGAGCTGTGTGTTTGGAAAGACCCAACTGCATTTCTTAAATACGGCAGTCAATCAATATTTCAATTTTTAGTCCTAGGAGTCATTTACCTTGTCCATTATAGGGAGTTCCTCCATAAAAACAACCTACTGTCAGCTTCCTTGTGATGTCCTTGAAATCCTTGGCAACCTGATTTGCCAGCTCTCTTGTTGGACAAAGAACTAGAACCTGCACAGAAAAAAAGACTAAACAGATGTTTTCTCAGCATGGCTTCTGCCAAGAAACCACTAGACTTCTGATCACTAATTTAGATCTGACCCTTTGTAAAATTTAAAAAAAAAACCTTTTTAAAATAATTATCTAAGCAAAGGCTGGAGAAACACACTGCTCAAGTCTCTTGTTACATCATTAAACTCCTTTGACATACACTCATTTAGGAGAGGCTAACTTCTTTTTAAATAGGATTAGGAGAGTCTTAAATCTTATTTAACTTTAGCTCCTGAACAGACCAGCTACAAGTTTTCTTCTGCATGTGCGTATGCTGGGTTGCAAGACTGAAGGACGTGGGTAACAACACATTCTTGCACCTGCTCAGTACTGCTTCCCAGCCCTGTGAGAAGGTGTCAGAAGAGCTATCAGCTGTCTCTCAGCTTCTCTGAGGCTCAGGGAAACAAACACATGCTCAGCCTGCAGAGCTGCTGTGCTAATCCATATCCCTGCAGGATATGGAACCTTCCTCTCTCCCAGTGTGCAGCCATCCCTGCAGGTTCTGCATGTTTGAACGTGACTGAAGCACTGCTCTGCAACCTGACATCAGTCACCTCACAATAGGAACCCTCACATCCTCATCTCTCACCTCTCTCAACACTAAAGCCTGCTACCAAAATGCAAGCAGTAGTGCACGATGGTAGAGTGAGGTCTGGAATCTTTTACAAGGCTCCCATGAAGAAAGCTCTTCCTTCTCCAGAAGACTCCAAATCTAGAGACACTGGTCTCAGTCAGCCAAGCAATGTGATGGGCAGCTGCACCCAAAACTGCCAGCACTAGTTTTGGAAGGCACTTCAGGTAATCTGTGAGATGGCTGACAGGATGAAACCAACTGCCAAGAGTTATTAATGAGGACACGCTCAGCTTTGGCCTCTCTAGTTTTTTTTGAGGAATCGTAAGAATTCAGTTAAAAACCACACGTGGTATTCCTCAGCAGAATGAACACAGCTCATAAAGTATCTGCATTCTCTGGAGCAGAAGCTTCAACATTTGGTGGTGTTCCTAGTGAAAACTAAATCTATTTTTAAAACCTCCCACTGTTTAGATGTTTTAGAAAGAAACATGTCTGAGTAGACAGGTTTTATCAAGCTGTCAAGTTACAATTAGTAACTAATCTGTTAGCAATTTAGGAGAAAACCAAGCATCCAACAGCCACTGGCCTAGACTGGTAATGTGACTGAGCAAAATTAAACAGGAACACGCTGACCACCTGTAGTTTTGGTCTCCCTGTGGCAGAAAAAGGAACTGACAAGTGGATAGAGCTGTTGTGCTCTTCACTCTTCATCAGAGCCTGGGAGACAGCACAGGATGCAGCCCAAGTCCAGTGAACACAGCTTTTAAATCACCTTTAACGTGGGTTAGCTGACTCCTGCACAGACCTGAACAGCTTCTCCAGCAGCTGAAAAACCTGAATCATTTATGTAAGACAAAGCAAAATCACCATTCTGGCCAGGCACAGTTACCTTTGGTGGACGGCCTCTTCTTCTTTCCTGGGAGTCTGCCTGAAGCTTTTCAATTAAGGGAATAGCAAAAGAGAATGTTTTCCCTGTTCCAGTTCGTGCCTGAGCAATGACATCTTTGCCAGAATACACTGGGTTGAAGGTCTTCACTTGCACAGGGAACAGGTACGTCACTCCTCGAGCTGTGACAATTTCAAAAGATTTCCTTAATATGGGCATTTTACAAGTGTTCTTTCCTACTCCTCAGTGGGAACTGTTCCAAGAAGAACTTCCATCAACTCTGATTTATCTAATCAGATGAGTCATCTGCAAAGAGTGCCCTGGGACTGTCCATTTTACTCTCCCACTTCACACCACCACACACAGTGCTAGCTAGGACAGAGAAGTTATCAGCCTTTATGAATGACTGTCAGTACCCTGCCTTTATTTATGCAGTACTCCTCACCTATCCATGAAAATCTCTTCCTTTCAAATAAAACATATCTCAACACCCCTTATGTTTTTTCTTTTAATTTGTACTAATTATTGCATAAACAAACATCAAAGATACTAAGTATAATTGTTTTTCCTTGATTCACACCAAAATAACCTTTAATTGAAAATTTCTCAAACATCTTTTTTTTTTTCCCTTGGCTCATGTAATTTAGAATTTTGCTGCAAACAACTGCCAACAGGAAAGTCTGAGTTTGAAGGTGTATTTAGAGCAGGCAGTTAAGTCTTCTGCACAGCATCCATACTTGTATAGGCACAAGCAGAGCACATCTCAAAGCTTATTGGTCCAGGGCGTTGAGCATAAAAACACCAGAGAGATCACTGACATTCTGGGGTCACACCTTGCCAAGAAACTTACCTTGAAGAAGCTGGACAGTTTCTTTGGAAATAGCAAAATTGGAGAAAGCACCCTCTTTCTGTTCTCCAGTCAACTCCTGTTAGGTAAACAATAACTCAGGTAAGATTCCACGTGACTCTCACACATCTGTCAGTAAATTCAAGGTAATTCAAGTAAATTCAGCACAGACACTGGTGTCATACTCTTCAGTCACAGTGTCACAGCTGCAGCTGAAGAGCCTTCCTTGTTTTACCATCAAATTTCAAACTTGGACAAAGTTAGCAAAAGTGATCTGTAGGTTAAGGCTGTTTCATATCTAACAGCACAGTAAATGCAAAACACTCAAACCAAAACTGGAAACTCCTAATTAGAATCGTGGTCCATCATGAGTTGGAAGGGACCCACAAGGATCACCAAGTCCACCTCCATGCTCTGTAAACAACCCCAAAAATCACATACACTTCACGACGCTGAATCATATTACAGCTCCATCTCAGACAACTTGTCTGTGCAGCAACAGCTACCAGAGTGCTCAAGTGAGGAAACCACGATGCACTGATGCAGCACTTCGGGACTTTCAGAACTCAAAATTCTTGCAAATTCTTGGCAGACTGAACAATTCAAGATCTTTAAATCTTGAAAATTTACAGCACTTTGGAATGATGTGGAAGGGGTGAAAAAGGAATACAACCCTTTCTCCAAATTTGGCCGTGTTACAATGCAGGAGTTAAAAGCTCTAACACATCACTGTAACTAAAATCGGTCACTAGCTTTACCTGATCCTGCTCGCTCTCACTTTCGCTCTCACTTGACGTTTCACTGGAACTACTCTGTCGGCTTCTGCGGGAGGATTTGCTGCTAAAGGAGGACAATCTCGATTTCTCCAGGCTTTCCTCTTTCGTATGACCGTTCTGTTTACTGACACTCTTTGATTTCTTGTGTTTCGGGGCATAACGCTCCTCGTCCGATTCCTCGCTTTCATCTGTCTGAGTCTTTCCCCTCTGAAACTTGTCGCGGCGTTTAGATTTCTTCTCCTTTTTCTCCTTCTGGCAAGGCACAGAGCAAATGAAAACACACGCTCGCGGATCCAAGCGACACGGGACAGAGAAGAGGGCGGAGAACAGTTAAAGCTTGAGGTGCACGTTCTAGTTACTGACGGGGGCGGTGGCTGACACAAGGCAACAGATCCCTGCCGGCCGCCGCCGCTCGGGACACACGTTACCGACCACCAGACAGCCGGGCCTCCGTTCTCGGGGTTCTCCCCCGCTCCGGGTGCCGGGGAAAGTGCTTCCCGGGCTCCCGGCCGGCTCCGGCAGGCCCGGCGCGTCCGG
>VXBR01006634.1:98508-126482 GCA_013400215.1 Cisticola juncidis
CGCGCTCCGCACCAGCCGCGCGCCCGCCGCGCGTCACCCCCCGAGCGGCCCAGGCTCCCGGCAGCCAATGGACGGCGGATCCGGCAGCTCGGGGGCGGGGCCACGGCGCCCAACAGCCAATCGCCTGCAGCCGTCGGCGTGGGACCACAACTCCCGGCGTGCCCCGGGGTAAGGACGTGAGGACTGCAAGTCCCGGCGCGCCCCGCGCGGGCCGCACGCTGTGAGGGGGCGGCCGCCATGATGGGTCCGCCATGAGGGCTCGGGTGGTCCCGCCGCCCCTGCCAGGGCCCTGCGCGCTGCTGTGACCAAGGGGCTTTCCCCAGAACAAATCTACTGTAGCTTTACAAGCTGGTGACTTTAGCCTCCATAAATACCGCAGAGAAGGGTTCAGCAGTGCAAAATCTAAAGTGGGAAAGGGCAGTATGACCAGATCACTAAGATTTAAAAACCACAAGCCTGTGGTGATTCGCAGCGCGAGCTCAACACAATCTTGCTTGTAGCTACAGGGATAACTCAAGAGGAAGAAGTCAAAATTAGCGTTAGGAAGTAAAATCTGTGAAGCAATCCTGACAGCTGCCAGGATGGTGATTCCTTATGGAAGGGGAAGGTCAGGGTCAGAGAGGGCCTCTCCCCAGGCAGTGGCACTGCCCTCAGCCTGTTGTCTCCCCAGCACATTTTCATTTGCAAAGACTGAACCCTGCCTGACAAACACACCGGGCAGACAGAGAATCGCTGAGAGTGCTGCAGGACAGTCAGAGAACCTTGGGACTGAAGGAGTGATTGTAGTAACCAGGTGCGTGTCTAGTTCATTTGCTTTGTTTTTCTAGCACAGAAGGTAAGCATACACTAATTTTTGTGGCACAAGCAGGAAACACTTTCAGAGTTACAGTGTAAAACAGCCCTGTCCAGCTGCAGTTCCCACTGGAGCAACACAAACCCTCTCCAGGTCAGTGGTGTGGTCTGAATGAAGAATACCAATTCCCACTTTTATTATCACGGGGACATACAAAAAATAAAGATGAGTGCAAACAAAATACACATTGTTATTTCTCCAAACACTATTGTCAAAAGTTTTAACTAACAACTTTGATTCAGAGACTGCCTCACTGATGTGACTAGCTGCACTTACAGTGTGTTTACCTTGGTACAAGGGGAAAGTTTACCAATCTCATTAACAAAAATAATCAAATATTCATGACCAGAGTTCGATGAAGTAAGGAATTTTGTTGCAATTGCCCTTTCACTTATCCTTCTTTTTGCATTGGTAGTTATACTTTTAGAATTTGGCAGGAAGCTTCATCTTCTTTTCCGTCCACCTAAAATAATATAATTATTAGAAGTCAGACTTCACATTCAAAAAATGAATTGAGTTTGCTTAGCTTTAAGCGCCACAGATGGCATCAGTACAAATGGTCACAATGACCCTCTGAAACACGTTTTGTTGAAGATTTCAAGTCTTCATGTCCAAGTAATACACAGGAAATCTGCACAGGAAGAGTGCACAGCCAAGAGCTGCTTAAGGGAAAGATTAACAATTACTAGGATTCCCTTAGAACTGCAGTCTGTGGTTTGTTTCTTCATATACTGGCTTCTCAAGGTGACAGTACAAATCTAATGAGGACTCCAATGGTTTAATTACAGTTAAATACCACTCATTTAAGATACTAGGAATACGTGTTGCTGTAAAAAAAATGGGTGTGATTTTAAACATAGGTTCTTGCCCACTTAGTTAAGTTTTGGAGGTCTCCATGTACAACTGTGTAAAAGATTGTTTCATACCAATTTATTTTTCCTTAAGGAGTTTTCAGGTGTAATTACAGGCAAAACATACACTGTGAAAACTCAGGTGATACACACATTCTGGCTGTTGTGGGCAAGTCAAATGGTATTTTCCACTTCAAATTTCTACTGGACCTCTATTTATGTACAACTGGAGAATATCTGATGTCATATGGGGAGATCTGTGTGAGCTGAACCTGCCTGCTAACAGGAGCTCCTCAAACACCCCCTGTTTAACATTGAGCTTGTCAAACACCCTGTTTAACACTGAGCTTGTCAAACACCCTGTTTAACACTGAGCTTGTCAAACACCGTGGTTCTTAACGTTTCTGTCCTTGATCACCTCTACCTGCAGGACAGAGTTTGTACTGTTTTCTTGTCTCATAAAAACAAATGCAAAATACAGACAGCAGCAATTTAGGGAGAATGTTCATGTAAAAAGACTTAGCAGAACTATATAGTTTGAGTATTTCTGGATCATAACACTGAAGTTTAAAAACAAAATAAACATTTTGTTGTTGGGGAAGAGGTTTGCGATTTACTGCAACTGTTCTGCCTAAATCTGACAGTCAATTTGAAGATAAAGCATCTAACTTAGCATCACATGTTTTCTTACCTTGGGGAGTCAATTCCACTGTCTCCTGTAATGCTGTGGTTTTCTGTCCCTTCTGAGAGTTTCTGTTCTGGGATCACAGGACATGTGTTCTTTGAAGAGGGCTCTTTTTTTCCTGGAGGGTTCCTCACTTCTTTGAGCCGTGAGCCCAAAGCAGAGTGTGCTACTCCTTCGCCCACCTCCTGGGGGAAGTCCTGCCAAGTGCCAGCATCAGAGTCAGCCTCAGCAGCGTGGCAGAAATCTGCTACAGCCGGGCCCTCCCCACATTCAGTGAGGCCAGTTTCTTCATCCTTTCTGTGACCTTTCACAAGAACCTGACTGCACAACCAGCTTTCCTCAGTGCAGTCTAGTTTTGGATGCTCCTTTGAACCCTCTTTTGATTCTGCAGGGCTGGCTCTTCCCTTACACCCCTGCTCTCCAGAGTGGCATTTATTTACAGCTGTGTCGTGCTGGGCAGGGTGAGCACTGCCCTTAGAGGCTTTTGGGGACACAGCTGCACTCCAGCCCCGTGTGTCTGAGAAGGCATGGCCAGGGGCTGGGTATGCAGAGTTCTCATCCAGATGTGACGAGTTACAGGAGTCACCATCGTGTCCCTTTCGGTACAGAAGATGGAAGTTAGCAGTAAATCCTGCAGTTTCCAGCTCCATTGATCCAGAATGGCTGCCATAGTCATAGTTAAATATAAGTTCATTCTTTTTATCAGACTTTGGTCTGTATTTCACACCATTTTTGGGGGCCAGATTAACACTGGCCGTGTAATTTGAAAGGGGGACATTTTGAAATTCACTGGCTGTTCGATCTAAGAGCTCACATACACTGTCAGCTTTGCATCTGCAATGCTCATCTTTCAGGAAGAATGGAAATTTTGCATCTTCTTTGCACACACTATTATCTTCAATGTAGGAGCAAGGGGATTTTTTTTTAGCTGTCCTTTTATGGACATTTTCCTCAGAAATATTGTTTTCCAGGAAGTATTTACTTCTTTTATCTATTCGCAGATTACTGCCTTGTGGACAACTACCATTTTCACTTAAACTGTCTTTCTTTAATGGAAGGCCAGACCTATTAGCATGAAGTAGGTTGTTTTGCTTAGCTTGGTCAGCCTCACTTTCTGCATCCAGCTGTTCAGTTTCACAGCCAAAGGGTCCTGAGGAGGCCAAGGAAAGCCTTTGGAAAGCCCTTCCTCGCCTTTGAGTCCGGCACTTCAGCTGGCTGCTAACAGCACCTTGGGACCCTCTGGCATGAAAGCTGCGAGGTCTCCATGGCAGACCCTGAAAAGGATTCTTGATCTGCTTCTTATATATCACAGGGGGTTCCACTGCTACCTCAGGTGGCTCTTGGTTTTGTATGGGCAGTGAAAAGTTCTTCTCCACTGACACATTTTGGGATGTTAGCTTCTGTCTGTGAGGTTTCCTGCTGCTCCTGCTGCTCCGCTTTTCTTTCTTTGATTTGGTTTTCCTGGTGTGTTTTGCTGTTTTACTTGGTGCCTTTTGAACACAATCCTTTGAAAGATGGTTTTGCCTGGCTGTTGGCACTTCAGCCGAGGTACCATTACTGATGTATGTTTTTTCTGTACTGATACATTTTTTCTGCTCCTCAAACTTCTGCATTAGTATTGTGTGTTTAATCAAGTTATCAACTGTAAGAGTAGGGTTAATACGCTTGATGATTTCATGTTCAATATGACGTGGAATATTGTCTAAGTCATCTTCATCCCTGACTGGCCACTCCTGGGGAGGAAACTGGGCTGAGAAAGTGGAATACTCCTTCTTGTGTTTTTCTTTTATAGATCCACTTCTCCAGAAAAGGCCAAGGCCAAACATTTTGCTTTTCAGCTTTGCTTTCACAGATGTCAGGGATTTGATGGTGTCCCAGGAATGGTTCTCAGCCGATGCAGAGATGCCTTGAGTTCTAATTGAAGGCTTCAGTTCACTGCAGCCTCTCTTTCCCTCTCCATTAGATTCATGGCTCATTACCTGCCGGTGCCTTTGTTCACAGAGCGTATTTTGGTCAGGGAAACAACGGCAGGATCTGTAACAGGATGCTGTAGGAATGCTTTCTCTCACTAGGTCTGCACAGGGCTTAATGTTTACCAGGTAAGTGATGGAAGGTGATGAACAGCAACAACTGTCCTCCAGCAGGATCCTTCTGCTGTCTGCTAAGGCATCCTTTGGGATAAAGTATGTGTTGGGAGTCACAACGAAATATCCTTCTCCTGTGTGATAGATTTTTCTTTCCTTAATAAGAGTGCCAAGTATATTATATAATATATCGTGGGAGGGCACTGCAATGCCTACAACAAAGAAAAAGAAACTTCAAATCAGAAATAAATTTTCTAATGAAATGGGTGCTGGCCAAAAGATCTCTCTCATACAACAGCCCTGAAATCAACTTGAAATGAAATACCCAAAGCATTTAGGTAAAGGCCAGCTGTGTCTCTGGTTGTCACTGCAGCACCAGTGTGAGGGAGCAGGGGTGTTGTCTTTGTGCCTGTCAGGATATGATGTTCCTGAGAGAGACCTTCTGCCAGGTAGAAACCAAACAAGGTCTTGTTCAAAGCATTTCCCGGGGCTTTCATCACTCGCTGAAGTTTCTGGTGTAGTTTGGTCAGATGTCAGTTTTGTTACCTCACTGAGACTGGTCTCAGCTCCTGTTTTCCATCAGGTGTCGCAGTCTCAGAGTCCTTAGTGTAGTCACAGCTGACCTCCTGCCCACAAAATTAAAAACTTCCAGCAGGGTGAACACAGCAATAAATACCTTCAAGACCCTAAAAACTTTGAGAATGCTACTTCTGGCTGACCTACAAATTCTACCTTGCAGTTATCTCAGTGCACTTATTGACTGCAACACATTCCTGGCTGGTTCTGTGCCAGTTTGTGGGGCTGCATTAATATTTTTCCCACTGGTTAAAATGCTTACCAGATCAGCCTATAACAGCCTATTTGCAGAGCTGTAAGTTTAGGAGGACTCAAAAGAAGCAGCTCAGTATCAAACAGAGCAGCGTCCTGAGAGGGCCAGAATGAGCCTGTACAAAGTTTCAAACACAATAACACTTTGATATGGCAGATCTGCAGGAAATGGGATATTTTTCAGATGTATAGAAAACATTTAAGGGAACTCCCTCAGAATCACAGAATATTCTCAGTTGGAAGGGACCACAGGGATTATCAAGTCCAACTCTTAAGTGAATAGCCCACATGGGAAGAAATGCACAACCTTGGCATTATTTGCACCATACTTCAACCAACTGGGCTAGAAGTGAAGAACTAAAGATTACCTAGTGTAAGTAATTTGCTTTCAGGAAGGAAAGGGCTAGGATATGACCAACAAACCTGAATTTGAGGCTGGTTATATTTTCAGATAGCAAACACCAGATGTAGACTCCTACCCAGTCCCTTTGCAGGTGTGTTCTTGTCTCTTAAAGGAGGACTTAGAGTCTCTGTGATCCAACAGTCTATTTTATGCTGTTCCATATCTAGCACCCAAATACCACTTCTGTGCTTCCCTACTCTCTAGAAAGGGCATACTCTCAACACGCTACTACAGTCAGTTCCCTCTTATTCTCAGAGATTGATTAAAATCTGTGGAAAGGATTGCATTGGAGTCAATGCAATGTCACTCACAGATGGACGAGAAATGTGCACATTCACATGTCCTACAGTTGCCTGTTAACTTGGACTCCTTCACCTTGCCAGCTCTGCTTGTAAACATTCCCTGATCCCTTGTCTAACATCAGAAACTCAAGCTTGATGGTACAGCCACTTTTTAAAGGAGGCAGAAATGAGCAAGTTACCTGGATAATTTTTCAATAACTGCTCCACTAAAGTTTCCTGAGTGACCATCACATGATGTGCATTCATGTGGGATATGGTCCGGCATATCCCTTCTGCCAAGGGAGCAGAGCGTGACTGCGAGAGACGGTTCATGACAGCAGGGGTCACATCACCTGAAAGAAAAGAAAATCATTTGAATGGAATAGCCTTTCATTCTTTCTATTAGCTGTGCAAAGATTTCCACTGAAAATTTCCCTTATCCTCAGCTAATTTTCTTCGGCAAGTTTCTCAGAAATATTTCTGAGACGAGGGAAGTGGTGCTAACACTTGTCAAGAGCTTTTGTAATGAAGGAAACAGAAGGTTGCCTTAAGCATGTTAGTTTGTTTGGTATAAAATTCCAGCCAAAGCCATCATTTAGATTAATAAACAGGGAGCTGAGAGAGAGAATTATTTCTAATGACTGCTGATTTTTAGAAGACTGCTTACATGTTATAACCATGCAGAACATGTATTTTGCCAAGTAGCTAGTGGAAAAAGGTCAATGTCTGTTATGAACAAACTCCCTGGTCAGGAGGGGCTGGGATATAGGTCCTAGCTCCACAGGGAGACAGTCCCCCCATCCCCTCAGGGAAAGCACAGAGCACCCATTAGCATATTAAAAGAGCTCAGGGCTCAGAGCTCAAAATATACCCAACTCTATTTCTACAGTCTCCCGGCTTTTTAGAAAAATTGGGGTTTTTCTGCAAGGCAGAAAAAAACCCCTCCATATCTGGGGAACTACTGTCCCCCAACAGCAACTGACCCCTCCAGACTAGAGGTAACCCCCCCACACCCCAAGCCAGTCCAGGGAAGCCACCCTGGAGGCAAGTTGCCTGGCAACCCTTCCCTGCCTCATTAAAATGTGAAAGAGAGTGGCTCTTGCCTTGATGGCCCTCTTAAAGTACCCTCAGGTGGAGGCCTCAATGCATATGCATTTTGTACATGCAGATAGAGCTACCCTAGGGGATCCTGGGAGAGTTTTTCGGGGGAAACTGCACCCCAGAACAGAGAACTAGGTTAGTCAGAGGAGGATTGGATAGTGCCCTAGCTGAGCAGGGGGTAGATGCACACCCTGGCCCAGTTTTGAACCTTCGCCATGACCTGTGAGGAGCTTAGAAAGAATGGGAACTGGCCAATAAACCTAACAAATGGGGACAAGGGGGAACTCTCGAAGTTCTTCCCTGAGGGCAAGGAGCTGCCTCTGCCCACTGCTGCGGCAGACTGCTCAACTGCCCTGCTGCCTGAGAGCTGACCAGAGAGAGCTTCTAGCCGTACCTGTGGACCTGCAGCAGCACCTGCTTCATTAATAAAGGCATTTGCCCTGTTCTTTTCAATGTCCAACGATCTAAGTACAAAATGTCTTCACCAAGTCAGAACACAAGGAAAAAAAATGCAAGTGATAGGCTTTGTCCCTTGTCTAGCACATAAAATTGAACAGAAATGGTAAAATGCCACTTTTAGACTGGGTTGTTGAACTAGAGATTATTTAGTATACAGGGTAGAGAGCAAAAACTCTTATTACAAAGCATGCATTTTTTAGGCTACCTCACTCTCTGTCCTGGTAAGAGATGAAAACATTATTCTTGTTCTGCATGACAAAAACAGAAGTTTGGAGGGGCCAAGAGTGTGGCCCATCTTCCCCAGTAACTCTGCAATCCCAGCCCAGAGGGTTGAAAAGGGTCTTAGTCCTTCACGTCAGCTCCCTCATCCATAAAGCACAGATAAACTCTGACCTCCCCTTCCCAAGGTGGCAAATCCGGTAAGGACAAGCCCAGCAAGTACTTCTGATGTGGTACCTGTGAATGATGTAGCTGAAATAAGTATTTTCCCTGAAGTTGTTGATGCCAAGGTCAAAGCAGGGACTCACCTGGGGTCTGTGCACACAGTGAGACAACGACCACATGCACCTTCTCAGACAAAACAAAAAACCAAAGCCCCCACTTTTCTTCTCTTTTTAGTTAGACTATGGCTCTGCTCCCACTACCAGGTAACATTCCGTGCTCCCCTGTTCCGTGCTGCACAGAAAGCCCCTGGCTGTGCCCGCCTGCCAGGGCAGGCAGCCGGGACTCCTGGTTCCTTTTCAAGGCATTACCTGGTGTTAAACACTAACAGGAATTTTCCCACAAGTAAAAAGTGACATTTTAGATTAAGCTGTGTTCACCTTTAACTAAACCGCAGTTGTCTATTGGATGACACTGTAACCCAATATTTATCCTCTAGGCAGACAACTACAACACAAACACTTCTCTGAGTAAATGAAATACTCAACATTGAAGAGCTTAAGTTGCTCTTGACCTTTGCTTTACAACTGCTGCTATATTCAACAAAAAGAACCCTGAAAAGAAAATCCTGGCATACAGTTTCCTCGGCGGTGTTGCTAGGAAACTCCTTGCAGGTGCAGAAACCATTGCAAGCTTTCTTTTTCTATGAGAAAGGCCATCAGCATTCAGTAATGACCTTGTGAATAGTTTGCTGTTTGAAGTCTCTGCTCTGGGCCACCATGCTGCTGCCAGTTTCACCATTTATTCCTTCAGAGCACCAGACTGCTACGGAGTAAAATACCAAGTGTAATTAAAATGTGTTCATTATCTTTATAGTTATTATCTTGCTGTTGTTGTCTGTACCAGTTCTGCAGCATCAAATCCAGTGTCTCCATCCAGGCAAGGCTGTTTCAGAATAATATTTAAAGCATTAAGCAAAAGCTACCTTGATACTGAAGGAATTTTAAAAAATCTAAAATCATGTTTGAACACAAGTCTAAAGTGTTGCAGCGTCAATAGTGCACATATGCTAACAACATAAATATTAGATATCATTCTCTCCTGACGTTGAAATAAAATCTGAAATTGTGAAAGCAAGAATTAGATCACTGACAATATTGATACACAATATGGGGAAAGGCCCAGGCAGCACCCTACAAGGGTCTATCAAGTTCCTGTTAAAACTTCATAGTTACACTTTGCATAGTTAAATAACTGTCGTTGTGCTTCAAAAATAGTCTCCTGAATTTGCTGGAAATACTTAAAAGCTGCCTCCCTTAGTTTGCACCTGGAGAAGACTTACCAATTTGTGCAAGCTGTGTCTCAGAGGCCTGGTGCAAGATCACCAGAACACCACGGCTCATTAAAGCTCCTTAGTATCTGTCCTTTGACAGCTCAGCCCCCAGCAGAAGGCCCTGCCCACTTCCCCACTCTACATAAATCTGATGACAGTCACCTTTGCTGCTGTCTTCATAGTCCTAGGAGGGCCTTGCTTACACCTTTGTGCTGGAACCTGCCAGCTCCCAAGGAACTCAGCTTCTCCCTTGCTGCTTTAAATACAGCCTCCTTCCCTTCCACACTCTGCAGGCTTTGCAGAACCACATTAACTGAAGCCAGTCTCGGCAGCTGGCCAGGGCTCAGGTATTCTTGTCCTTCACTTTGTTTTACAGGTCTGCTCACACTCTGCTCTTTACCTGGACACCCAAAACCCAAGAATCCCCCTTTTGGAGCACTTACTGATCACAGTGTGGGAAGTCATCTGTAATACGAGCATTGGGTAACAAAACTGAGTGCACAGAAAAGCCTCTGGGTATTCTTGACTAGCACAAAGTGATTTTTGTTCCATCTCTGTAATGGGAGCATTCTCATTTTTCACTGAGTTGTTGAACAGTTGTAGAATTTTTGCATCTTTGAGCTCTTCAGAAAAATTACACACAAGACAAGTTTATCTGGGTAAAACTCAGACACAGCATGTGGAAATAGAAGATGGATATTTCTGTTTTGTAGCTGGGAGGATCTATCATGGAGTGGATTATACATAAGATGCCACAGATCCTGTGCCCCTCTGCATGAGAGCCTTGGCCTGT
Organism: Cisticola juncidis; assembly: GCA_013400215.1. NCBI lineage: Eukaryota > Metazoa > Chordata > Aves > Passeriformes > Cisticolidae > Cisticola > Cisticola juncidis. The sequence continues at coordinate 108,561 of VXBR01006634.1, forward strand.
TTGATGTAATTCACTTTTTGCAGAATTGTACCAGGAAGATCATAAGAAAGAGCAGTGCTGCTACCAACTGCAAGGCTTCTGCTTTTCTATAGACTAGAGTGCATCATGATCATATTTTATAGCAAAAATCACTTGTTACAGCTGAAGAATTTTAATGAATAAAATGTTAATAAGAATACTATAGAAAGTTGGGAACTCTGGCAAAACCCTTTTTGAACATTAATTATTCTGCAAGATGTGTTCTTATTAAAGAATAAAAAAATCTATATGAATTACAAAGGCAGCTAAGATTAACATTTTCAATTTTAAGTATATAACAGAGAAACTCTGTTTTGGCACAAGTACTTTCTACTAGTGCTGTACTAGGTCCTGTTTTCAGAAACATCCTTTTACTGGAGCCAAGAGTAAATAGTTCAATTAAATGAAACTGTCATATTTTGTAATGTGTCTAATCCATTACTGGAACAAACAAAAACTCTCAGGAACAGCAAACAATATCTGTTGCTTGATTAGTTTATGCAACTCTCAGAGAAACAATTAAGTGTCAGTTTAAGGTCACAAACACTTCTTCAGTTGACATCAGAGAAACTACAAACACATGAAAACATCAGATTTCTGTACCTACTGATTCCTACCGAGACCGACACTCCCAAATCAGGACATTTAGGCAAAGAGTGCCCTCCATTTGGTCACAATTTCTGGTTTTTACAGTCCCCAACGTTCTATTATTAACTTATCCTTATTAAGTTCTTATTAACTTTTTGTTCCTTAGAAGTTTCCAAGGATGATGCTATTCAACTTGATAAGAAGTCAACAAAACCAACAAAAACCAACTGCTTTTTCTGCCTTCCCCAAACCACATAAAAGCCTATTCCTAAATGCAAGTGTTGTGAGCTTTTGGAACTGTGACCTCTAAGGGCTTTCTGAGGTTCCTACCCAAGAGCCATCATGAAATGCTTGCTCTAATCTTAGTGCTAGTGGCAGCCCACAGCCATAATTCCTTTCACCAGCTATTAAAAACCCTCACAAGTAGATATGGTGAAAACAAAGCAAGGTTCAGAAAGAACAGGAAAAGCTCTCTCCTGCAACCTCTGCCCAAGTCCCCAGATAGGAACAAGTCCCAGAGCAGACACCAATACATTCAGTGTGGTGCAGTTTTCCTCAAACTGAGCACAGTGGGTGAGGTTTTGCCATTGAAATATGAATCTCTGACCTTTCAAGGGATGAACCCTGCAGCTCTTAGCAAGGCACTGATGTGTGCACTCAGGGGCTCCAAGAGCATCTCAGGAGCAGGTTCAGGTACTGCCTGAACACACTGAATGCACTGTTCAAGAGAGCACAGCCCAAGGTGTCCAGAGCTCTGCATTTCACCCACAGCTGGCACAGCAGCCAACAAGCAAAACTGCATAAGCACATCCACCTTTGGGGCATTCACTGCATAACCAACAGAAAAAATCAGCTCTTGTTTTTCATACAGTCTAACATGCTGATGGCTTTTAAGTCAATTCACATATGCACTGAACATACAGAGCACAGCTGACAGCAAGGGAGGTTATCTCTAACCATTTCAGCATTTAGTGTCAGGCTTGGTGGTAAAAGACAGATTGATTCAAAATGTTCATTGCAAAAAATAACACAAAACTTACCAGGCCCAAGCAAGTTTAGTTCCTTGGTGGTTGCAAAACAACCACCATGGAGCCAAACAACAGAACAGGAATAAACAAGCCACTGGCAATGTCTCTGACTCCTTTCACTGTCCCGAGGTGCTGCCATCCACTGCTACAGGAATTTGACACAAGCATGGCTTTTCCACTTGGCCTCATCCAAAAAATCCCCTTTGCAACCCTGGCATTTCCCCACTAAAACTGCTCTGCCTTTTCCTTGCTCCCAGCTGTGCCCTCTCTACTGCAATAAATCTCAGAAATTCAAATAGCTCTTTAATGTCCAAACCTTTGTTCTAAGCAGCAAGGATTAATGGGGGTTGGCTAGGTACTTACCTCTAGAGTGAAAGACTGACTGTACAAGCATTGGGATGAAGTTGTGCATTCCTGTGCCTGCACAGCCAAAGGTCAGCTCCAACTGCTGTGATATTCCTGCTGCTCCTTTGCCTGCAAGGGCGCTGTCACATAAAGGGCAGACATGAGACATATACAATGTAATGCTTGGAAGTAAAATATACCTATGGTCATGTTTCCCCTCCCCAGAATGAACCAAAATTCACTTTGCACAGTCCCTGTGTGAGAAACGAGGTTCACTTAGTAAAATTTAAAAGTTTAATAGAAAGTACAAATAGACAATCAGGAGACAATAAGAACAAAATTATTCTTTTACAGGTGTCTGGGTACCCTCAGATGGGATTCCCCATGCGGGTACACTGCTTAACAAAAGACTCATCCCTTAAAAACACCTGTGTGTTGAATATTCATACATTACATACATGATTCAAACATTCCTTTCAAATCATAGGTGTTCCTGTTTAATCTCAACCTCCCCCCCCACCCCGTTCTCCCTCCCATCTATAAATCTGGTCTTCTCATGGCTGCATACATTCATAGGGCTATGCCATAAATCTTTTCTCAGAGCCTTTTTAGAGTCGTTGCTGCTATCTCTTATCAAGCCAGGATACTGTGAAAAAATTCTTTGGTTATTTTCTATGTTTCTCAAGCTAATTACAAAAGCATCTTTATATAACATAGTTTCTATTTTACTATTATTCTATAACATAAAAACTACATTTACCATATTACTGAAAAAAACTATATGAATACAGCATAACTTCCCAACATAACATGAGATATTCCTTTAATATGTGTGAGAAGCCAATTATATAATACGCATTTATAACCCCAGGTTTCAGCTCACATCCACCCCAGCCAGGGAAGTCACATTCTAGACTTTCAGAGGAGCAGCACCCCCAGAGCTGCTGAAAAGAGAGCACAGGTCCCTGCAGAGGTTTCCAGGAAATCATGGATGGGGGGCAGAGCTCAGGGCAGCTCTCTCCAGGCAGCACCTCCCCAGTCCCACCCCATGCAGCAGGAGCTGTCAGAGGTGTCTCTGGTAGCTTCCCTTGGAGCCAGGACAGGAGCCACCATCACACAACACCGTGGAACCAAGCAGGCCTCAGATCTTGTTTTAGGAAAAATCCCATTGCAGGGAGGCTTTTCATTCAGCTGAGAACAAAACTTTAATGGTATAGGGCAGCTTTACACCTGCCTGGGAAGCCTTGGATGTTGATAGATGGGCACAGCCCCTTTTCATTCCGCTCTCCCTAAACAGATATCCAAATTTAAGGATGTCCCCATTGCTAGAAAATAACTTTCTGCACCCTTTCGTTAGGCTGGAATTTATGGCCCACAGGGAAAAATAAAACAAACCAGTTTAGAAATGAAAAACAGCGTCTTTACCACCACAAGAGGTCTCAGAGGAGTTGTTTGGACACTGCAGATTAAACAGCACTAGTCTGAACTCGATGACTTTAGTCTGCAGTTCCCAAATGAGTCTCCATGGCATTAGTGGTATAAAACACCCTTTCCATGTTTCAGTTCATCCAAGATCCAGCCAGAAGGATGTCACAGAAGACCAACAGTGCAATGAACAACTCCACTGTATTACAGATAACTCAGGAAATGTTTTTCAAAAGCCAGTTTAGAGAACCCTTATGGTGAAGATACTGGGTTGTTGAATCCCACAGACCAAGGTGAAGTCTCCAAAGGAAATTGTAGAGATGTGCATGTGCATGTGAGATGTTGAAAATGTAGAACAATTTCGGGGTGAAAAATAAATTGTACAGTCTTTGAAGCACCCAAGGAATGGGGGCAAATTCAGCAGAGGGACAGCAGGATGGGCAGGCCTGGAACACCTGCCCTGGGAGGCACAGCAGAGAAAGGCTCTCCTAGAACCCGAAGAAGAAATGGCTTTGGAGGGACCTGGCAGCAGCCCCCTGAGAAGATGGAGCCAGCTCTGCACAACAGAGCGTGGCAGGACAATGGAACACAGCAGGCACCTCTGCAACAGCAGAGGTTCAGATTTGCTCTGCAGAAAACCTTTTCCCCTGTAAGGACAGCACAGCTGTGGAGCTGTGCCCAGAGAGCTTGTGCCATCTCCAGCCCTGTGACTGGGTAAACCCAGAGCAACCCGGTCTGACCCCAGAGCTGACCCTGCTTTGAGCAGGAGGGGGATAGGAATGAGAAAGTACAGCAGGCATCCAGTTCAGCTGGAGCTGGTGCCTGTACCTCCCACATCCTCACCCCTTCCTCGGCCACCCTGCTCTCTGAAACCCAATGCACGGCACTGTTCACCTCCAGGAGCTGGGAAGTTTTCTAGGGTAACACCAAGTTAAAGAAACAAGGTTACACCTTTCTCACACTGGTAATGAGCCCCTGCTGAGCAGCATCCATGTGAAAAAACTTGGTTTTCCCTTGAACTCTCAAATAAATAGCTCCTGTATTCATAACTTCTTTGGATAATTGAACTCCAGATATGCAGGCTCACTGTTAGGGCTGGTGCTCTCCACAGCAATGGAGTGGATGTGTGCTAAAGCAAGATGGCAGTAGAGAAAAAGCTAAAAGTAGTCTTGAAATGAAGTCTCTATCAAAGACCACAGCAGAAGCACTATAACTTAAAGCAATTTATTTCATTAACATCATGTCTATTCAAACTATTGTCTTTTCTTACTGAGCCAGAAAAAATAGGCCTCGTTCTAAAAGACCATTAAAGCAGTTAAGATCTGTCTTTCATGATTCAAGATACAAGAATTCAAAAGACTGAGGATATAGCACAGCTCAGCCTATTTTCTTGAATTTTTTTCTCACCCAAAAGACAGAAGCAATAGCTTTTACTGCTGAAAGTTTTTAGCACCAAGAAATACGCAATACATACCAAGTTCTTTCCAACTAATCTGCTTAGAGATTATAAAAAAAAATTAAAAAATAAATTTAGTTTAATGGAGCTTATTATAAAAAAAATTATACACTTCTGTTCAGTGGTATTTGCTAAACAGTATGATTAGGAATTACTGCTGGGATAGTGTGAAAAAAATTGCATGCACACATGCTTTACAGATAGAACCTTTCAAGAAATTCAATCAGACCAGATCTGGTAAATGCATCAGGGTTCTGGAGAAAATCGCAGGCCCTTGTACCTTGCTGCTGTTAGTTCTATCAGTAGTTTGAGTATAGCATTTAGGGTTAATGCAATACATATCCTACTGAGAAAGGACTTCTGTAATACAGGATTAACAATTTAATAAGATTTTTATATGGAAATGCATTAAACGTGCAGGGGTATTATCTGAAGTCAGTGGTAAGGGCTGAATGCCAGCTAAAATTAGGTATTAAACATTATTAAATAATGTAAGTTTTACACAATCATTACATAGATAGAATTAGAGCAAAAGCAAATAATAGCAAGGTAAATTAAAAGCTCCTTCAAAGAGCACAAATGTTTTCTTCCCTTTTTCCTCCTTAAAATCTACCAGCAGTCACCACTGGAACAACTGTGATAACAGGTAAAACCCAATTACAACAGAATGTGCAAGTTAATAAGTTCTGAATCAAAAAAACCCACCAAAACAGCTTTTAAAGTAGTGTTTGACAACAAAAGCGTTCAAAACTCAAACTGTTCTTCATGTTTGGCAGCCTATCCATAGCAGTTCAAAAAAAAAGTACCATTTTAAGTCATCCACTCTTTTCAGGCCTGATAAAAATAAAAAGACACAGAATTCTAAATAATCCTAACCAGTTCAATGCAAAGCATGACCACATGCCGTGAGTTACATTTCACAGAAGCAAGGTCCATTGAAGTACAAAATTGTTCTCCTTTGACTTGCAAACCTACATCCCTGTTTGTGGGGCAGGATGAAAGACCCTGCAGGAAAGGGACTCCAAAAGAAAGGAATCCCATGGGGCACATCCCCGGCCTCTGCCATCCTCATTAAGGTTGTGTGTGGCTGTAAGTGCAGTGCCTGACAAACAATGTCCACTCCAGAGTGATGACCTTTTGTAGGCCAAACAAATCAGCTGCTCACAAGGCCACAGTTTCATCTGTGGCGTCAATAAACATGCAGCAGAACTGTGCTGATATTGACATTTATTGCTGTGAACAAATTGAAATTATTCAAATGAAAACAAATCTATCCTAAACGCTTGCCAGGTAGCCTGGCGACAGGAATTATTTGTCTCCCATTTTAAGCAACATTGAGAATTCCTAATAAGCAGGAAACACTCAAATACCCAGGTGCAGATGGACCCCAGTGCCAGTGTGGAACCTCCAAACTGTTCCCGAAGTACAAACTGGTACTGGTACTGGTACTGGTACAAACACACAGAAAAGCTGAGCTGAGGACCTCCACAGCCAGGCAGCCAGTGCCTGCTGAGCTCACCAAATAAATGACACCTGGGACTCATCACCCACGAACTAACACAGTTCCCCAGAGCTGTGCCTTTGAAAGGTTATTGCAGGCCACAAGTACAACAAAAGTTTTTCTCCTTACTCCTTAGGCTGTTGCTGAACATTTTCAGAAGATTCAATTCCATCCCTCTCCTATCACAGGGATTCTGTTTGAGTATCAAAGCAGCTTCAGGGACTATCTGGCCATTTTTAGCTGCTTCTCTTCTCCTTATCCTCTGTGGGAGAGTCACACAAGGAAAAGTGAGGAGCTAGACCTATCAGATTACTCTACAAATGCACAAACAAGAGCACAAAACAATTCTTTGTCTGATTTCATTTCAGTTCATTCAATACCTCCAGCAAAAATGTATAAAACTTGACACTTTACAGAAATGTGTACTGTCCTTTCAATGTCACTCTTCAATAGGATATTTCCCAAGAGATATAAATTTCCAGCCTGCAGCAGAGCCCTCACTGGAAAAGGTGACCAGCACATTACCTGTCCGCAGAAAAGTCAGTCTGCATGCCCATCAGCCTTACTGAAGGACAGGGCTTCCGTAGCTTTCCTCGTGAATAATTGGTGACTCTGCCACAGAGATGCTGAACCGACAGCAAATTCAGACTCTAAAGGCTAAGCAAAAACGTTTCATTTTGATATTTTCTCGTCTACTCCATAGGAATTACAAAGGAGGAGTCGGGCTGTTCAGGCACATGGAAAATGCTGCTGTCAGAGAGAAGGCAGGCTGGGATGACAGAAACGAGCTGGTGACGACCAAGGACAATAAGCAAGCAGCTACTGAGGTGCATTCTCCTGGACTGTCACCCCAGTTTCTCTCTCCAAAGGCTCAGGAGGTCAGTGCGCTCAAGTCGGGTCTTTGTAATTGTAGCTAATCTGAGCTGAGTGTCCTGGTGATCTCCCAGCAGAGGCCCTGCATGCGTCCCCCAGGCTGCACAGGAAAGGGGGGAGGGAGCAGTTTGCCCCTCGTTTGGAGAACAATTGAACAGCTCAGCTAAGCACGGGAGATGGCCCACAGAGAGATGTTGGCATTTCCACAGTTTGCTCAGTTATCAGATCAAAAGTTGTTAAACTTGGCCCCTGTTTCCCCCTCTTAAGGAAATTTTAATTACCGTGATTTTCCCCTTCTCTTCCCTTCCATCTCCCATGGAGAATATAAAAGCTCCTACCCAGTCCTGTGTGTACCATGCACCCCATGAGATTCCCATCAGAAGGGACGAGACATTTTGGGTTTTATCTGGGAATAAACACAGCAGGGCAGTTCGTGTTGGTTATAAGATTTTGGCACTGAATTTTCCCGTTCTTTGACTATATTTCCGGCGACCAGTATCAGTCAAGGTGTAGCCTGTTCTGTAAAGTCAGGATGTCCAGCGCCCCAGCGTGTTTCTCTAGGACAAACCTCATTTGATCTGCCGGAATAAGGAGCAACAACGATTTGTGGGACCGCAGTGCTGTCCGATGACAACAGTGACCGCAGTGCTGTCCACAACAGCCAGGAAGGCTCCTTGAGACAAGCAGTGAGGAGTTCTGAGTGCCGAGGGCTTTAAACCCGGCATGCAGCAGGGTCTGGATAATCCTTCACTGAAATGCGTTGGCAAAATCAACGCTGCGGTGCTGAATGCCCCTCGCTTCTCATCTATTGCCCACCAAAAAAATTGGTGATGGATTTAAAAGGAAAAGCCTCAAAAGCGCTGGCTCGTTATTCTCATGAGTCTCATGAGTTTTCTCTCATGAGTTTTCACTCGTTCCCAACTCTTCGCGTACTACAACCGAGGATAAAGGTACTGCAGGCTAAGTGATTCCCTTCTCTGTCGCCTGGCACAGCCATTGTAAAATTTCACCAAATGCTGCTGAAATTTGCAGATACTGCTGTTGCTATATGTGCAGAAAATGTTTCCTAAGAACTACATTGCTGATTCCCAACATCCCAGCCTTTAGTCAGGAAACATGAAAAACCCAAGTGGCTTGAATTTGTCATTGTTGCAAACAGTTATATGAGAGCAGATTTAAAAATGCAGTCAAATCTCTCTGTGTAAAATACAGACAGCAAATCTGACACCAATTTCATTTTTTCAATCTTCATTTTTAAATATTGTCATTTCTTTAAAAAAACTCCAAACCCCAAGAAAACATTGTCCTTTGCATTTTAGTTGTGTAACTTGCTATTTGCTTTTCTAGAGCAAAACATATATAAGAAACGGGAGAAAAGTAATCCGGAGCAAAAAATGGCCATTATGATAACTTTTGGAAGAGAAGACACAGAACATATAATTAAACAACAACAAAAACCCACCAAAAAAACCCACCAAAAAAAAAAAAACAAAAAAACCCAAAAAAACCCAACCAAACAAAAAACCCACCCAAACCTAAATAAAGATATTCAAATAGAATTTTTTCCAGAAATTCAAGTAAAATAATGAATATGTCACTTTGACATTGTCTGAAAAAGTGAAATTCACAAAGACAAGTGAGAGAATGCTAACTTGTAAGAAACCCCTTTGGCTGTTACTACAGCAAGAGGCAGGACAATATGGGAAATAATCAAATTAATTTACTGAAGTAACTCAGATTTTTATTCAACTAGCCATCCTGTGCATCAGAAAAGAGGTTACTGGGAAGCAAGGAGGTAAAAAACAATGGAGTCAAATTCTCTAAATCATTCCCAGGAGACCAGCAATAACATATAATTTTTCCATCAGTGATATAAACCGTAAAATATAGTAAGAGAGAACCATTCCCAACATATCTATAGATGTTACTGCCTTTTAGGGGGAGACCAATAAACCCCTCTTGTTCCTTATCACACCTCTCCTGGACTGAGTTAAGAGTTCAGCAGGTTAATTTGTGATTAGGGAAGATGAACTCCAGCTGGAGCTACCAGATGTTATCAGTTCGGTAAAGTTATCAGAGTGCCCAAGAAATGACTGATGAAGAGAGAATTTTTCTAGTCAGAAAATGGGGCTGCATCAGGGAGTTGCTATTCTATACAGATTATTGGGAAGAAGGGGAAATACCAGAAACAGGAAAAAGGAATTATGCGATTTAAGCTAAGACAATATTAAGAAAAAAATAAAGATATTGAGCTGTTCAAGGATACCACAGATAGACATCAGATACTTTCCTGTTAAAAGTTTTGAAACATAAAATTAAGAATCCCTCAGGTCTTCCAAAAGTTGGCAATTTCTTCTGCTTTGAGAAAAAGTGCAGTTTTGAATTCTTTCTTGAAGAATTGCTAGTTAGCTTCAACAAAAAGCTTTTGTGATCTAATATCCAGTCCTCCTTGAAATGGGATAAATTGCACTTCTAGATATAATTTAATTAAGATATGTGAATGAATATGAATTAAGATATAATTCATCCCTAGACAGAGAGGATTGCAGAGAAAGTACAAATAAATTCTCCAGTTGACAGCTAAGAAAATCCCTTCTAACCTTTTGGAAATCCAACTGAAAAGAGATTTGTTTGCACCTCACCAAGTACCAAGCAGTTACTACAGAGATGAGCAGCTGAATGTCTCCAGTGCAGCATCTTTTGGTTTTTGTTTACAGCATTCCTGATTGGGTGGTTAATGCTTCGTGTCCTTTAGTCTTGGGAAAGTTAAAACACAAAGTGCTTCACATCAAAACATTAAATCTGATACCTGAGCTCTCACAAAGCAAGGACTGCACTGCTCAGGTATCGCTTACCTGCATTAGGCTCGATAATTAGAACTTGGTACTCCTACAGTACCTTCCACAGAGAGCAGTGCTCATTAACCATGCCCAAACCACACAGAAAACTGCAAGAGCCACTGAGGTCCTGTGGTGTTGTCTCCCTCTGCTCAGGGTCGGTCAGAGCCGCCTTCCGGGGGCAGGACAAACCACGGGACCAAGAGTAAAAGAGACTCCAGGATTAATGACCCCTGCCCCACCTCCTGCAGCCACTGCGAACACCAAAGGGATTTACAGACCAAAACCAACGCCCCGAGTGAAAACTGAAGAGCTGTGAGGCAGCACTCAGTACCAGGAGCAGGAATTTAATCTGACCCACAATTGTGATATTGGTGGGTGTATTCTGCAATCATATTTCAGATTTTTCAAGGCAAACTTGCATTAGGAACACTCAATAATCCCCAGCTGCACTTCCTGTGTAGACTAAGCCCTTCATTGCAGCCTGGTCTCTTTAGACTGCAGAGGTCACAAGTCAATTGCATATGTACTAATTGCAAGTAGCAAATGAAAATGATGGGTAAATATTCACCAATATGATGTAGTTAAAATTAATGTGAATAATTAGATATTTAGGGTAGCAACTTGAATGTATCTGAGCCTGATTTCTTCTTAGATATTTAATCATGTCCACTTTAGTTTTAGAAAAGGTTTAAAAGATCACTTCGTAGGGCTGGGTTTTGTGTCGTTGGTGGGGTTTTTTTTTTTTCGTTTCCCCCCCTCCTCCCCGCCGTGTGTGTGTGTGGATGTGAATATTTCCGGAGGCTCTCAGACTAAAAGCAGCTGCTGATTTCGGAGGATCACCCGTGCATTAGGTAGCACAGGGCCTCCCCCCGCGCAGTCACCCCACCCCCGGCACCGTGCCCCTCCGCCTTTACCTTCTCCAGCTGCAGCACGGGCTGTGGCCGCCTCACAGGAATCTTTGTGCTGACTCAACCCACAACATCCAGCGGTTTTCCCAGGGCATGATGCTTTGCTTAACACATCCACGAAGAATGAAACTAATTCAGTCTTCCGCTGGTCACGAATGCACCTTACAGTTCCTTTCACTCTCAGGCCACAGACACTTTCTATCAGCCACTTCTTCCAGGAAACATTTCCTGCAGCAGAGCATGGGAACCAACCGGCACACACCTGCTTCCTACCGCACTTTCCTACCTCCTGAGTGCCCGGTGTACCTTGCAGTGGACTCAGCCCTGACTCAGCTGCCAACCAGGCTCTCAGCAAACCCCCTTTGCCCCCGTGTCCCACTGGTGTCCGACAGTGGCTGTGCCTTTGGAGAAAGCTGTCCTGGTGCTGCTCTGCTTGCTCGCTGCTTTTCCGCCAGCCTGGCTGCAGGTTTTTGCCTGCCAGGATTTACATGGCCAGCCGTAAATGCACAGGCAGGAGTTAACCTGTCCCGAGAGTGGTTTGGTGCTTCAGGTGATGAGGCCTCTGATGGCAGCTCAGGCTACTCTGCTTGACTCAGCCGGCAGCTCCGCAAAGAAAGGATGCCACCATCGGGATCACACATGCAGGCAGCAACGCAGGCAGGAAAGAGTAAAGATGAAAGCAAATTAATTCAGTGCCACCGGAGGGCTCCGGCCTGGCTCTGTGCCTCTGCCACCGTGGTCAAGCCTGGCCCCAGCTCTCCGCCCCTGTCCGTGCTGCTCATAGCTCTGGGGCGGGGCACTCTCCCTCCAGAAAACCTGTCTGGGCTTGAGGAGCCTGCCTCTATTTTGCACTAAGATTTCACAGACACAAAAGGCTCCCTCCCCCTGCTTCCCCAAGATCGGGGCTCTTGCCCTGTCTCAGATTACACTGCCACGAAGCGAGGGCTGGCAGAGCAAAGGAGACTGGTCTGAGACAAGTGTGTTTTTGAGACCAGCATTGCAAGGTATTTCTGTCTCCAGCCGCTCGTTTCTATCACACGTGGCAGCAATTTCTACTGTTTGAGATGCTGATCTGCTGGCTACCGTCCAGCTGTGCTAAAAGGGGACCAAAAATGAAGGCTACAACTCTCCAGCTGTCTCTGCCCCTTGCATGATAAAACTGTATTGTAAGTGGATGCCCCTGTGTCAGGAAATCAGAAAGACTTAAGCAATACAAGGAAAAAACCTCCAACTGACACTCAAACAAATCCTGTATACCACCAAAAAAGCTGCAATGAAATAATAAAGCGAACTAGTACTTGAAAAATATCTGCTGAAAAGCTTTCAGACTGGGATTCCTTGCAGTGTTTCCTCTTCCCCACTCACTCCCCAACTGTTTGTGATGAAATGTGAACAGCGACTCAGTCAACAGCATCCTCGCACTTGTGTCCCTCTGTAGGCTGAAGGGAAAATAACTCGGGAGTCCATTTCCTATCAGAGCACCTGGCATTGGGAATCCAATCCTTGGCTGGAAACCAGCTCAGGAAATTCCTACAACTATCAATCTGCAGCATGCAACAAACAAATCTACCCCGCAGGACTAATCTGCTGTCTTTTTAAAGAGAAGAATAAAGAGAGCTGAACTAATGTTTGACTAGATACCACAACTTGCAACATCACTGAATCACAGCTGCAAAGGTACTGATTCTTGCACCTACTGTGGGGCACCTGATCCAATTCCTCAAGCCAGTTACAATTCACTCGTTAGAGACAATTTAAAACCAGCAGGATACAAGAAATCAAAAGCAGCAGCACATTTTCAAGACAAGTTCAGGCATTAACTACCTAGAAATTCAAAAGCAACATTCTGAGACAGAATTACAGCATTACCGAACACAGTGTCAGGTGAGATTTGGTGTGTTCCAAAGCTCTAGTTTATACTCTGTACTGTGATGCTATGGATTATATAGAGGATGAATAAATAAGAGAAATTGGTTTTACTTGAAAGCAATGCACTTTGTTATTAGAGCTTTTTACTATAACAATTTTTGTGCAATACATCAATGAAACCCGGTATGCAGAAACAAAAGGTTGTTGGGAAAACACTGGCAGTTTCCATCGCTGACTAAAAGTATCCTTTATTTATGGCATCTTTATTATCACGCTCCATGGCAATATGCAAGTCCCAGCTGAATTTCTGCATGACCCACTTCTGCTTTCTGGAAGATACCAATGTAAGTGTAGAGACTGTGCTACCTACACATCTTGCAATCTATTGCTGGCTGTAAGACTCAAGTCACTCAAAATGAATTATTTTATCTTTTATATTTTAAAATATAAATTGCACTGAACAAATGCATTCAAGGTAAGAACCTGACCTGGGTACACAAACAGTACAGAAAAGCAAGAAGAAAAAACACATTTTGTGCACATTCCTGACAAAATTATCAGTGAACGTTAACTGTTACATAAGTCCAAACATATTCACACGGCACATTACTCAGCAGAAAGATGGACTGGAAGCCATTCCTCTCTCTCAAAGCAGTTAAACATTGAAAAAGAAGTTACATTAAAGGACTAGGCTTTATTAGATACTGAAAAAACTCAACTGTAAAAGCTGGATCTGTGGAAACCCCCAGACACCAGAGAGAATTCCAATTTCTCCGTTGTACACTCAGGGCATTCCAGACTGAGGCAGAGGACACTGGACAAACCAACAACTGGGAAGTCATTCTGGAATGCAGGAGTCCTTCTGCAGCAGTGCCATCAAGCACTGGGTGAGTCAAGAAACCCCTGGGTATCTTCATGGTGGCACATCATGCAGCAGTGCTGGCAGCAGCCCCATTTCCTGCATGCAATCCCCAACACTATAAAAAGCTGGCAAAACCTCACCACTGCCACTGTTTCTCCATAGAAGTGAAACTACAGACTTGTGTCTTTTGGCAAAAGCAAAGGGGCCTCACGAGAGCCTGAGTATTCTAGGTCAGTTTGCATGCATGTAGCATTTGGATCTTTCCTCCCAGCCTCATTCACACATATCCACAGAGCTGAATATAATTTTCTAAGGATCAAACTCACAAATTTGCCCTCGTAAGACAAAATAACAAAAGGGAAGGAAATAAATCTATGAACAGAGATCAGATTCCATTTCCCTGCTGTAGCAGGGCTTTCTCTACAGAACAAAGCAGTCCAAGACTTACTACTTTCTATAGAGCATTGGTGATGACTTAAGGAGTCCAAACAAATGGGATGCCAAGGCTCACTTTTAGCAGCCTTTTGCCAGTACCTGGGACATAACAAACAACTCAGAAGTGCTAAGACCATAAGGTGGGAAATACGAACATGAAATACAAAAACTTTGTACATAAATCAAAACAGACAAAAGATTCCTTCTCCAAACCTCCATTACTGATATTCAATTCAATCTTCCTTAGAATTAGTTACATTTCTGGGAATAACAATTAAGAAGTGTTAGCTAATCCACAGCATCAGTGTGGGTCGTACAACAGAACCTTGTGCTGTTTGTACAGCAAGTCACAGTCTGTAGGAGGTGCCTGTTCTTCCTCAGATTATTTGTGCTTCAGGAGACTTGGTCAAGCCCTGTATAGGTTGTAAAACTTTTCCTTGGTTTTTTTCCTTTATTCTTTACCCATTTAATTTCCTTTCCAAACATAAATGCAGACTGTACATAGTGTCTGAAACAGTATTACATCAAAGCAATATAGAGAAAGATTACAGTCATTCTAACAAATACTTTTTTCTTAAATATTGTAAAAATCTGTATCACTCTAGCAACTGTCTCACAGGAGCCCTCACTGAAGAATGAGATGAGGAGGCCTGCTTGTTTTAACAACTGCTTTCAGCTCAGCAGTTTAAGGTCAAAATACCCAAGCAAAATATTTCAGACGTTTCAGTGTGCCTAAAATGTCATTATCTTAAATTCTAGACTCATTTTCTTGTACGTTCACACGTACTGCTGAAATTCAGGAACAAAGTATTTCAGATGCAATTCTTTCAAGTCCATTTACATAAATGGTGCTCAACGTCAAAAATTAAACATGCCGTCAACAATCTGTACAAAGGTAAAGGTGAAAAATATAATTTGATTACAAAAGAATTTAACACCATCTGTACACCACAGATAATGCTTTTCCTAAGATAAATTTATCACCAACCTCATTCAATCATTCTGAGATGTTATCTCCCAATTTCTAAAACATGTATTTTCTGTGTATTTATATACAATTAGTTTTTTTATAGTATTTCCCACTTGACTGTGAACAGTTCAGGTATTATACAGTGACTCATATGAGATGAATGAGGGGGAAGCTTATGCATGTTACTTTAATGAAAGATATTCCACTTGTCTAGCTCCAAAAGAGCCAAGAAAGGTAAGTGATAAAAGCACCAGCTTAGACTCTTTTGAACATGAACTCAGGCATTTTAATGTGTATCTCGTTAAAGCTACATGAGTTTCCATGTAGGTTATTCATACATATTATGGCACTTGGACTTTCCTAACAGGTATTTAGTTACCTAGGACATCTAGGCTAAAAAAGAAAACCTCTGCTAAAATTAAGCATTTCTGTAAGAAAACACTTTTGTCTCAACTTTCAAACCCCTTAATTTTCCTGAAAGTTGCACCAAAATACAACTGTTGATATTTCACGTTTTTTGAGTAAGCTGTCTTTGACAAGGAAGTCACATTAACTTGTGAGTTTCCATCTCTGGTGATTTGTGAACACAAAGAAAGGCCATCTTCCCCACTCTCAACAAACCAGCTTGTGTCCTGCTCCTCTGTAATGACAATATGCAGTATTGTGGATCCATTTTTCTGTTGGACTGAAGTCTTTGCAGTAATTACACTTTGTCAGTCCAAATTGACCCAAGCTGTTCACACTGGCACATTTTTCTCCATGTAAGGCATTATTCTGACATCTACTGGCCTGGCATCCACCCGTCTGTCTTCACATACTGCATTTGTTATTAAAAAGGAGTATATGTATTAATCCAAAGAAAAGAACAATTCAACCAACACAAATGACACACATTTAAAACAGGCCCATGTATCTTCACATAAATCTCACAACTCTACCAGTATTTTGGTAGGTTTCTATTGCTTTCTTAACTCATCCGAACTACTGTATATTACAAGGCTTTAATACAAGCAGCTTTGGGGAAGAAAGTTATACTTGGAAAGGAAAAAAAGTTGTGACAAGTGAAAACAAAAAAAATCCAAGAAGCTTTTTTAAAAAAAACTTTACTTGTAAAATTAAGCAGCATGCTATTTTGTGATTTATATTTGAATTTAAAAAGACTAATTAGACCGAAATAAAGACAAAAACCTAAAAATGGCAAGTCTATAAATAATGAAAATTTTGATTTCACTAGACTTCAATGAAAAACATTTGGTAATTAAATACTTGCTACTGTTCATTACGTTGATGAACTTTATTAGGGTTAAAACTCTAACAAAGTTCATCCTAAAACTTTTCGCAATGCAAAATTATTTTCACTTGAGGAGTGTCTCAAATCGAATGCTAAGAATTACAAGCAATCTTCTGGAGAAGACACTCACATTCATAAAACTTTATACATCTTTTGGAACTAAGATATTTATACTACTAAAATCAAACATGCATCACTTCCCATACATTCTGGTATCATGATTTATATTACATTATGTAACACCATTCTTCTGGACAGCAGCAGTTTATCATACGTTTGCTCCGTTTTCTTTGGATTTCTGATCTTTATCTTCGTTCTTCACAATGTCCTTTGAAGGGAAAAAGGGAGAGGATGAGAGGAATCATAGGAGCTGTATTTCTCCTGCAAACTCTAAAGCAGTATAAGACACTGATACTGTTTGTATCTTTAAATTTCTATGTGAACTGGTATCCTACTCAGTTTAGTCAGAACCAATTCCAGTATCTTCATGAAAAACTGAGGGGTGGAAATGCTCTGGAGCTTATGTGTTTTGTTTAAAAACAACTCATTTTTCTGAGATACTCCTAGATATTGAAATAGTTGAATTGTGCCTTGAAAAAGTAATCTTGACCAGTCAGAGGAGCAGATTTGGACTGCTGGGGATGGACAAGATCAGGACAGGACAACATTCAGACAGTTTGAGATCTACATTAGTATTTATACCTTTTTAAAAACATTGAAGTTGGGAACATATGTTGCAGGTTAAGAAAAAAAAACATATTTATTTTGCTACCTTTAAATAATCAACCAAACATTAAGCTTCTTCTCTCTATCTGTTAAGATACTGCTGCCCTGAATTCATGTCAAAACTGTTTTTATATTGAAGTGTTTGTTCCAATAATTAGTCTACAGAAGTTTGTCTACAATAATAACAAAAATGGAATTAAACAATTCTAACCTGTTTGAGAACGCTCTGTATTTCATCCATAACAGTAGCTAAATTTTTGATTGTCTTATTCAGCTGACCCTCAAATTGCAATTTTTTATCATCTGAGGTCTTCAAATTTTCTTGCAGTTGGCCAAGGTCCTTTTTTACTTCTTTCAGCTCCGCAGATAGACTTTTGTTAGAATTCTCCAGCTGTAGTATAGTTTTTTCATCCTCATCTTGGGAAGGGAAGAAATTAATATGTCAAGTTACTTCCAATGCTGTGTACTTTGCATCTTCATATTCTATTTGTGTGCAACATCGTAATACTAATTTTTAAAGAACCTTAAAAACTGCATTGAATTACCATTAGATAATACTTAATTCTGACCACATAAAAAGTCTTGCATTCAACTCATTCTTGCATTCAAAAGAAGGAGACAAAATAGGAAAGAAAGAAAGAGAGAAAGAAAGAGAGAAAGAAAGAAAGAAGTTTTTTAAATTTGGAATTTTGTAATTTTGGAAATTTGAAAATGTGAGAATTTGGAAATCTGGAAAGAAAGAAAGAAAGAAAGAAAGAAAGAAAGAAAGAAAGAAAGAAAGAAAGAA
>VXBR01006634.1:127274-150685 GCA_013400215.1 Cisticola juncidis
GAGAAAGAGAGAAAGAGAGAAAGAGAGAAAGAGAGAAAGAGAGAAAGAGAGAAAGAGAGAAAGAAGGAAACAAAGTAGGAAAGAAAGAAATTTAGAAAATCCAAGAAATCCAAAGAAATTTAGATCGCAAATATTCCCCTCATTGATTTATCTACTTTAGAAGTCTCCGTGTCTTGCAGTCCTGTAAGCACTGCCTCCAAAGCAGCACCCACCTGTTTTTTCCTCCAGCAGCTGCAGCTTTTGCTCTATCTCTGCCCGCACCCTCTCGCTCTTCTCCAGCTTCTGCAGGAGGCTGCCCACGTCCACCATGGCGCCGTTGTACACGATCAGCCCCACGTTCTCCTCGGCGCCTTTGCTCTCCTGCTTCACCGCGGGCGATGGCAGCAGCAGCCGGTTCCCTGCACAGTCAGAGCATCAGCAACAGCCCCACACCACCCTCCAGTGCCCTGCCTCAAACTCCTTCACAGAACAATACACATCCACGTTTGCTGCTCTGCCCCTCATGTTGCCCTCCCTCCTCTGTCACCAATTCCAGCCCCTGCCAAAAAGAAGCATTCTCTTTCAAGACATCATTCTATGCCTCTCTCCTGCAGGAACTTGTCTCCAAAATTCAGGCTTTATTCTTTTACCTGTGCTCTGAGACTCCTGACTTCAAAAGTAATAATGAGGAATGATGTTCATCAATACAGAACATTAACCCCTGTTTTCTTGCCTGTTCCAAGATATTAAGCTTTATCCTTAAGTGGCAAGATTATATGTTGGAAGCACAAAAAACCCTGTTACTTTTGAATTGCCAAAGATTTACTTTTCCAAACTAGCTCAATAGTTGCTGCAAGAAATCAAGTTCCTCAGAACTAACTCTCATTACAATTCACATAGAAATAACTCTCTGGAAATTTGTGGCAAAAAACAACTCACAAAAGACCCACCTAACATATCTTCCTGTAGCTCACCAGACTCTTCTTGGTTTTCTTCATCTTTAGAAGTATCTGTTAGTCTTCTGTAAAAGCAAGATTCTCGAAGCACTACTTTATTAAGCAACTTCTTGACCTACAACACAGCCATGGGAAGAAATAATGGCGTTATTTAATACCCACACATCCTGTTACCTAAACAAGAAGGGTTTAGCTTGGAAAACTTAAAAGAAATTGAATTGCTTTTTGAACTTTAACATGTTAGGGCTTAAAATGCAAACAAACCAGGAAAAGAATAAATACAATTTGGAGACAAAAGCTACATATATACTATGGGCATATTATAAGCTGCAAACTTCACCTTTTCACTCCAAGACAATTTACAAAAAAATAAACTAGTATTTCATTGTAGATATGAAGTGGCTGCATAAAAATAAGAGATCGGTTATGTAAGCAAAGCCTTTAGAAGCTAAATTACATTTCTCCCACTTAAAACATTCCTGTAAAATTTTAGAAGTTTTTTAGCAGTGTACCAAACCTGAGCACGTGACAGGTGCAGTCCAAGAGTGTACAGGATCTCCTCCATGTCCTTCTCCAGAAGGTATCCACAGTGACTTTGATCAAAATAAACAAAAGCCATCAGGAGATCCCTGTTAACAGTTACCATCTGGGGCTTGTCTTTCTCCTACAGAAAATTGATGATGGGATCATTAGGGAGTTAAAATATCATTCCAAACACACACCAACTTCTCACCTAGCAAGTTTTTTTTCTGTTCATCTTATTGTTACTTTCAAGTAATTAATATTACTAGCATTTACGTACTTAGATCACATTATTTAAGACTAATTTGAGCTATATAAGACAAGTAATTTTTCAATATTTAAAAGAAATACACCACAATGGATAGTAATAGCTAGTAGACATAATTTCCTTTTGTTCATGCTAAAAAATGTTCAGACTTAATCTAATTATAAAATAGGAAACATCCCTTCTGCCCTCAATCATTTACTAAATAGCTGTTTTCAAAGGGAAAAAAAGGTCTTATCATAATAATCAAGCTAAGCTATAATCAGGACATCTCTAACAAGGTCTATGCGATTGTTAAAAAAGGTGTTAATTACTTTATCTTTAGACGCCCTCTCTTTACAATGCTTATTTCCCTCTTTTTTGTCCTCCCGTTTGTTCACGTCCTCTTCATCCCGGTCTGCAAGAAAGAAAGATAATTCAACATATCCACAGCAAACCATTACATAACCATCAGCAGAATACATGTGGCCACTAGAAAAGTCCACATAAACACCAAAACATCTGCAATGTACTTCCCTGAAAAATAATAAAAAGTGCATTGAAGTGAGCCCTGTTAAATTCTGCTTTTTCTCTAGTCTTATTTTAACATAAGCCATTTATAATTTTTCCTCTGTGTTTGTTTCACACACAGGACAGAAGAGCTGAAACAAACGCTAATTAGACCAAAATGAGTTCTGCCAACATCTCCATCTATTTAAGCTGCGTGCACAAAATGACCACAATTCTCCCTAATCTGCACTCAGCTATGGTTATTCCTATTCAAATTCAGTATTATTTACTCTCAAATATTTCAACCAATAAATCCATATACACGATATAATTAAAACCATGTGTTTGTACTCATGCTGAGTGAGAGATGACTCTTTCCATGACTCAGAGTCTCCAAGAAGTTACAGATCACATCCCTTATTAGATGTGGCAGGTTTTTGTCTAAAGGTGGGCAGTACAGTAAAACTAGACTGGAAGAGAGGGATGGGATTATGGCATACAGCTCTGACCTTCTCTTGGATCAGAGAACCATGTGCCAAGTTCAGCTTTAAGCTCACCTTCCTTGTGAGGAAAACTTTGGGAAAAACTATGTATTACAACCCTTGGCTAATTTGACCAACCCTTTTCTGAGAATCAATCGCTTTCTCCTGCACCTCCATGGCTTGTTAGGTTTTCCCAGCAACTCCTGACTGGGAATGGCACAAGGACACATTATGGGAAGCAGCAGCACTTGTACAGAACAGACAAGCCCAGGCCACCCTTAGAGACAAATTATAAGCAAATAGGAGTAATTCTGGAAACCACGGATTAGCATCAGATTTTTAAGGCTGGTGCAGTACTCTGCTAAAAAATACAACTGAAAATGCTGGGACTGCAAAATCCACACAGCTCAAACCCTCATCTCTAGCAAAACCTCTCCACAGAAAGACAACTACCCCAAAGTACAAACCAAAAGGCAGGCACGGTGTTTTACACCTTTCTGCATCTCTGAGCAGGGGAAGAGCTGCTGCTGTTGCCTGCAATGTCCTCCAGACCCTTTCCCTATTTCTTCAGGCTAGCACAACTGCACTCAAACATAAACCAGCTTCTTGTAACATGGGCTGAAGAGCACCCACACTACATTCTGTCCTGGCAAAACCAGGATGACATTCCAGAACTGAGGAGTAGGAAGTTAGGCATGTAAAAGTGGCTTGGTTTTTCAGAGGTGCTGAATACTCACTGCTCCTA
Organism: Cisticola juncidis; assembly: GCA_013400215.1. Taxonomy (NCBI): domain Eukaryota; kingdom Metazoa; phylum Chordata; class Aves; order Passeriformes; family Cisticolidae; genus Cisticola; species Cisticola juncidis. The sequence continues at coordinate 130,713 of VXBR01006634.1, forward strand.
CTGACTTCAATGGGAGTTGCGAGTGGTCTGCATTCTGAAAAAAATAAAACCACTTCTATATGCATGCCTTACTTGGAGCACCACAGCTAGTTTGTATTAACTACAATGCCTCCATAAAGGTTCATACAATGCCCAGCATAAAGGTACTTACATTTTACATAGAAGTGCTCAGAATTACTAAAATAAAATTAGTTTAATAATGCAATTTTAAATTGTCTAGTTCCAGTGAGTTCTCCAGCTTGAAAGAACATAATCAGTGATGATAAAAAAAAATAGTGAAAGGTCACAGAATTCATAGTGCAAGATACCTTCATCTTCATCTTCAGCCTCTTCTGCCTCCATTGGATCGTATTCTTCTTGATTATTTTCCTCTTCAGGTTCTTCTTCATCTTTAGAATCATCTTTCCTTTTATCTTCCTTCTGAAACAAAAGTTCCTAAGTATTTATCTAGTCAGAATCAAAACCCAGAAAAATCCTTACTACCAGTCAGTCAAAATTTGCCTGCATTTATGCTTAGTCACCAAAGAACACATACACAAATCTGTGTGATACAGCTGAATGTTAAAATTCTCCCAATACTTTAAAATTTTTAAACTATTAAATATTGAACTATTGATGCACATTTAAATAGATGAAAGGTCAAGTCAATTAACTAACATTACAAGAGCAGAGTTTTTGAATGCAATAATGTAAAATTGAAATAGAAACACTTTAGTATTGATCCTGACAGGCTAGAACTGCCTGAGAGCTAATTGCAAACCTTCTTTTCATCTTTCTCTTCCTTTTTATCTTTATCATCTCCAGATTTTCTTCGCTTAGGTTTTGGATCATCCGTTTCATCATCTTTTTCTTCTTTTTTCTCTTTTCTCTCATCTTTTTTGCTTTTCTTGTCCTTTTTGTCCTCTCTCTCTGGGAGAGAAATCAGTGCTTTGTAAATTCTGACACCAAAATCTCTCTGAAGCATTTCATTGAAGAGTTCTGCAAACAATGACACCTGCACATAAAGAAGAAAGAAAACAGAAGCGACCAAAAGTTTTAAAGTATGTATTAAAAATGTATATAATTATGATAAAATCGCTATGAGGTGTCATCTTAGCAACTTAAACACCTTTACAAATTCCATTCCACATGTGAAAACCTGTGTATTCCTCTGGATACTGTGCAGCGACTACATTGCTATTGTACCATGTACCAAAGACTTGGCAATTGGAAAATTTTCACACCAAAATTAAAAATAAACAAGAAGAGCTATCTGTAAGTAAGTAGCACTGTGAGTTACCTCGAAGGAATGTTCTTTATTATCTTCTAGTCTGTAGTCCAGAAGGACACTCAGAGACATGATGCTGCAGTCGAACTTGCCGCTCTTGGCTGCCCAGTTGGGGTGCACGATGATGGCCGGCTCGTCCGGCAGGATGTAGCGCCGCTCCCGCCGCTGCCGCTCCAGCTCCTCCTGCCGCTTTCTTTCCTCTTCCTGAAGAGGGACAAACAACAACGTGGAGCACACATATCCCAAAGCTCAAGTTTCAGCCTCCACATTATTGTTAGGACTCACCCCTCTGAGGAAAGCAAAGGAATGCCCAAGCTGCTGAGAGCAGCACACGGTTGCACAGTACAGCGAGCTGTTTGCTCCTCACAAAGGAGGAGAAGGGCTTCACACATCACCTCCCCAAAGACACCCAACACAGCTTTAACAATTACCAGATGACAATTTACTTAACTCTTGATTATGGGAAATGCAATCTCTATAGATACACCTGATGCAAATGAAGTGGGGTTACAAAAGGTAAAATGCCACCATCTTACTGATTGCCAAGAGACAAATACTGAAGTCTCCTGACTACAAAAAAAGTCATGGCAGAGCTTGTGCTTTATAAAAAGCCAGCTCAATCACAGCTCCCCTCCAATCCTAAAGAAAGCTGTGGCAAGAAACCCAAGCTACTTGAATCCCATCCAAGCTGTGGGAGAAGGCAGCAGCAGCTGACAGAATTAGCAAGCACGTGGCCTTTCCTCCCTCAACAAGGTTTACAGAGATATATAAAATATACAAAACTTCCAGTCACCTCATACAGGTGAGAAGGTAACACACAAAAAGGCAGGTTTAAAACCAATTTAAGCACAAGCCATTCTCCCAACATTTCTGCCCCTTTTCTGTGGCTGAGCTTTGGCCTTATTGCATAGATTTTGTTTATCTTTGTGAAATAGCAAACCAAACTAGGCACTGCAAACTATGAACTGCAAGAAACTCCAACAGACAGCAAGTATCCAAAAGCAAAAATTAAAGCTTATAATAAGGGAAAACAAACCCAAGTAAACCATCTGCCACATGAGGAAGCTGGACTGTGAGACGCTGAGGCAAACAGAACTAAGCAAGAGTTAAGGCATTGTTAAGTGTGTTCACTCATCTTGAGCATGGTATTTCTCAGGAGGCTGAGATTTACTTTTTCTTATATTGAAGGTCAAACATTAATTCATACACCCTTAGTGCAGCTGCACATTTGAGCTGATTTGGCGATACAAATTAATTCAAACTGGCCAAGATTTCTTCCCAATTCAGCAGCTCAAGGTACAGTCACCTGAGAACAACAGAATCCCAGCACAAGTAGGCACATGCCTCTACTTTTTGTGCTTACACATATTTATACAAATGTTTCATATATTTAATGTACACTTAGGACTTAAACCACTTATGTCCAAATCCTAACCTCTTTATCATCTTCAGATTTCCTATCCTCCTCCTCTTCCTCTTCCTTCTCAGACTTCTCTAGCTCCTTTTGCTCTTCTTTTTGCTCCTCCACTTTCAGCTGCTTTGTCAGTCGAGCTATCAGCTGAGATTTCAGCCCCTTAGAGCTCAGGGTTCGACTTTCTAACTCTTTGCGAAGGTCATTTACCTGGTAAATAAAAGCTTTGTGAGTGGTATCAAGCAGTGACATCACAAAACATTCCATTAGTACAGAAAGTAAAAATCAGCAGCACTGCAAAGTCAAACGTATTTTTTAATCATGTGCTGAAAAACGCTAATAGTTACTGATACAGAAAACATTTAAAGTGATGTTTTCCACAAAAAACTTCTTTCTGAGGAACTTTTCACAAAGGCAGAGAAAGGATTTTGTCAGAGGAAGATAGTTTATTATTGCTATTGCTTTAGAGGAAACTTTTTATTATGCCTCCTGACATAGTTTAAAAAGGCAGCAGTTGTATAAAAATGTATAATTTGAGTATTTTAGACCCCACATTTTTTTCATGTAAGTAGTAATCTGGCAGATTACAGCAGAACTCTTGTTTTCCAGGTAATGTATCATAAGTGACATCCTTTAATTGTACAAGGTTCAGAACAGATTCAATTAGCTGTATTCACTACAGCCAGGAGTTATCCCTGCATACTGTGATAGTACATCTAGGACCCATAAATTCAGCAAAACACTACTAAAGGGTTTTTTTGCTCAGTTAAGGGAACACACAGCTGCATTTCAGGTCATGTCTTAGAAGCAAATAAGTACAATGGAATACAATTTTAACAAGTGTTTGTTACCTTCATTGTTTTTGGATCCAGTTTAGACCAGTGCGTAGGCGTAGAGATCTCTTTAGCTTCCCCATCATCCTTTTCCTCTTCATCCTGACAAATAAAATTTGGAAATTATCATTCAGAAAGCTTGAAAGCATTTCAGTTATTTTTAAAATTCTGCTGCTGATCTGTGCAAGGTCACAACTGTTTCAGATAGTCTTCTCCTAAAGTTATTTAGACAAGTTCACACACACATTCTACCACTTTAGAAATGATCACAGTGCCACTCAGCCAATACAAGCCAGATCTGTGGAACACAAAAGGGTGATAAGCAACACCACAAAGGATATTGGGGTTACACAGACACTGCTGGTCTCCAGTAACCACACAGTGGGTGATCTTCCCCCACATTTTAAATCCCCCAAATTACTCTTTGTTCAGTCAGACCTTCCCTTATTCCAAGATGTTGATCAGCCACGTGGCCTGAAATTCAGATGTTTCGGACTAGTGTTTGTTCAATTTCAAATATCACAATTAGAACTGGCCACAAAAGAGAATTTAGAAATTTCAGAAAATGGCAAAATGTTTGAAGCTATTCATAAACTGAATCTCACTCAACAACTGGTCCCAGATTCCAGCAACTACGTCTACAATAAAAAATTTTCTGCGCATCATAAGCACAATTTAATTCCGTTTGTGATATCAGCATACACATTTAAAGTTAGTGAACTAGCTGAAATAAAAATAAAAAGCAACATCCACTACACTGCTGAAAGCTGGTTTACCAGTCATTGTTACCAGTTATGTTCCTCCTGTGTATGTATGTTGTGTAGTATGTGGTGTGCATTTTGTGCCTGTGTTCCTGTGCCTGTGAGAAGCAGAAATAGAAAAAGGGATTAGCGTTCAGTGCCTGTTCTCCATCAGCCTCCTTGCGTTCACCCTGAAGCTTCTCGACCAGCTGCTGCTTGTATCCTCGGGAGAGGGTTTCCCACTCTGAGCGGGTGGGAAGGCAATGCCAAACATCCGGGAAAAATAAAACCACTGTCTCCACATGAGCTGGAACTGTACGCCCCTTGTGGGTCTCCTCAGGGCGATGGTAGCGAATCTCTGCAAAACGGTACCTGTTGCAAGGGAAGAAGCATGTTGGAAAAAAAATTCTACAATACATTTTTCAAGAGCCTAGATCACTTGTAGCACATCAAGTAAAGAAATTTTGCTGCAAGACCTTGAGGTTTATCTAAAGAAAAAAATTATGGAAGCCATATTTTCTCTTTTGGCACACTTGCAGAAAGGTATCGCAACTGAAAAGGAGGAAAACCAACAAAATGCTTTTCATACAACTTGTTGTTTAGCCCAAGTAGGTTTTATGGGCAAGTAGAAGTTGTTGAAGAACTTCAAATTTAGCATACAATAGGCTTTCCTGGTATTAGTACAACTAAAGTGAGTGTTAACACAGGACAGAAACTCAACAAGAGAAAATATGGCTGTATAACAAACGGCTATTTATTTATAACAAAAGAACAATGAAATGAAGTTCTCTTGACGATCCTCTCCAGCTATGCACAAAATGAAAAATATTTTCAACGCACATTCATTAAAAAAATTACAGTATAACATGTCAAAATAAACCCATTTTTTAATTAGTTCTTAATGTAGTATTCAGCACAGTTGGCACCAATCAAGCTGATTACCAAACAGAACATCCTTTGAGTAGATTACCTGAACTACCAAGAGCAGTTGACAAAGAAAATAGGGGGTTTCCAGCTTTTTTTTTTTTTTTTTTTAAGTCCTGGCAACAGACAAGTATTTATTTCTAGAGAGTACTTGGCTTTGCAGTGCAGTACTTACCATTGCGTGCACACACTTAAGTCAATCCCTGTAAGAGCCTTGCAACAACGAATTGCCGTCTTTATCAGCACCGAAGGGTCCTTTTCTGGATCAGGTCCATCCAGTGATGGGGACCAGTGTCCTCCAATAGCCATAGCTTCATCCTTGCCTTTCATACCCACTAAAAACTAGACAAAAAGAGTCTTCTGAATGTTCCCCTGCTGGGGGCAAAAAGTCATTTTCCCAAAGTGCAAAGAATATTTCATAGCACACACACTGAAATCCATGAGTAAACTGTCACATTATTTTGAAATCTGAAAATGAAAATCAGTCAAGAAAGAGTTCAGTTATTTTTTTCCACAGATTATTTCAGCAATGGAATAGGTTAAAACATCATCACTCATTCTTGCTTTCAAGATTTTCCATCAAGTTTGTTTATTGGTATAGGCTTGTTCCTTTGCAATTAAAACCTTTCTAATCCAAAAGACCTAAATGAACTCAGTCTGAACTCTGATACACATTTATAGATGCACCTGCTTAGAAGTGATGAAGAAAAGCTATGACAGGTGAGACCCACAAGAGCGCCATACCTATAAATAAAAGTATTCCCATGTGCCATAAGTTAGAATTTCACTGGAAAACAAGTCTGTTGTCCTGAAACACCACATCACTTACAGCTTGTTCAGTTTAATGGTTAAGTTTCACTTAACACAATGGCTGCTAAACTGTTGCTTCATGTGTATTGTCTTCACAGCTGAGCCCTTACAAAACAAGTATGTGGTTGTAAAAAGCAGCTAACAAAGTTCACTGTTTGAGTTTAGCTAAGTTGAACACAGCAGTGAATGTGAAGCTCCTATAAAGTGGAGAAGAACTGACATATAAACTAGGTCTCTTCAGAGGAAAAATGGGAGTCATCATTCAGCTGTCTACAAGCTCCTCTCTTATTGTCAAAAACAGTGAAGCTCCAAAACCAACCTTTACTGCCAAAAGTGTCTGGCATTGAAGCATATTTACCTTTACAAGTCTAGCAGGATGCTGAAATCCATCCCGAAGCTCTTGGGGATCCTCAGCCAGAGCACACGACTTGTGGTAGAGATCCTCCATGCTGGGACTGGCCATCAGCATCACCTGTGGTGCAAGGCAGAGCAGCCTGGTGAAGGTCTCAGTGTGGCTGATAAACAATGACCAAACGTGCAATCACACACACCAAAACCTCACAGGGCTGCTCTGTACCCTGAACAGGTGTTTGATAAAACAGGATGCTGCTTCTCAGTTACTGACTATGTTTTGAAACTCGACCTTCTAAAAGGCAACTCTTGCTCTGCACAAACAGACTGGAAAACCAGGATGTCTGATACTTGAGCAAACACTTTACAGTTTTCATACACACAAGGCAAGTAAGTTAAATCTATCTTTATCTGATGCCAAAATATGCTGCATCAAGGGCTGTAATCATGTGTACAAGACCTTCTTATTAGAACATTTTTCTAAAACCTGTTCCATTTGAAGTCTGTCATTAAAACAGGTCTGAGATTTTTAGGGCAATCTGTGTTAGAAGTATGACGTGTCAAAGAGATATATCTACTTCAAACAAAACAATAAATATTGATAAGAATAGGAAAGAATGAAAGAAAATACCACTAATCAGAATAACACAAACTGCACAGAAAGTATCCTTGAAGGAATTAAAAGGACTCCATTAACTACTCAAAATGAATTGCCTAAGAAATAATGTCCTTGAGACCTTACAGAAGAAGCTGGCTTTTTTTCCTATAATTACATCACTGCAACTGGGTGCAGAGAAATGGAACAACTCTCTGTAAACACAAGATTTAGCACAGCTCTAATAACAGAAAAACAAACTGAATTTCCGTTGTGATTCTTTAAACTCTATGTACTAGCTTTTTACTGAAAAAATGTATTTAAAATGTATTTTGCTCAAGTGGCTGCAGAATATTTTCAGTTCAGTTATCCTCACTTTTGTACCCTATTAATAAAAAAATTCTAATGAATAGTATCAGTGGAAAAGCACACAAACCTTAGCACTGTAGAGATGATCAGCATCAGGTGGATCAAGGACAGCAGAGTTCTTATCTATAGGATCTACTTCTCTATGCATTACATAGAAATTACAGTAGTTTCCCAGCTGAAATGGTCTAGACATAGGAAAAGCATCCACCCATGTAAACTGAGCATCAAAGAAATCGCTCGGGATATACAAGTTCTGGTAACGCCTCCTCAGCTCCATCATATCACAGCAACGGCTGAAAGACACAGCATTATTTGAAAGGTACAGCAAGAAAGAACATTAACAAAGTACAACATTAAGAGGTATATTCATTGGCAATACAACCATTGTATATTTGATGCTGTACGTATAAAATCTCAAGAACATTACATCTGAATGTCATGGATGAAGTTTAGAAACAAGTAACTACTAAACACTCGTTCAATGCAAGTGTCTGTATGTTAGGGAATATTCATTAAACAATGCTATGAAGCTGTTTTGCAATAGCATTCCAAAGTAACACAGAACTTCCAACAAGTTCATCATACAAGGTTTTTAACCATGACATATTTGACCCTTCTTTCAAGGATCCTCATTCATCACCCACTGACACCCACGAGGGCTGACACGGCTCCCGGTGCCGTGCCCATGCCTGAGTGACCCGCAGGGAGCAGCTGGCACTATGAACGTACCAGTCCAAGGAGAACTTGGAGAACTGAACCGTGTATCGGGGCACAACGCGCCGCGGTCTGCGCGGGGACCGCTCCCTCTCCCGCCTGGGCGACCTCTCTCGGGAGCGCTTCCGCTGCGGAGACCTCTCCCGGGACCTGCGCCTCTCTCGTTCTCTTTCACGACTTAAAGAACACACAAAATACAAACGTGTTTGCAGGCTGCCAACACAAAATGAGTTCTAGCACAGCAGAAGCCACGCCTGTCAGAGACAACCCCAAAGAGGGAAGAACCTTCAGCACACTCTCTTTACAAGAGAAGCTGATTACACAACTCCTTACTTTCAGGTAGATAAGAACTCTTTCCTAATTCATACGGGTAACACTACTTGTGGGTCTTGCTGACCCACTCTGGAGCAAGCAGCTCAGCTCTTGGGTGAGGGCAGTTCTTTATGGAATGCTTGGATTACAGTCTGGTCTATATACCTCCTGTCATCTTTTCGGTTTGGCATAGGGTCTCCACCTCGGTCATTCCTCCCAGAAAATCTGGATGGTGGCTCTAGTCTTCGAGCTGGTTGTGGCTGTGAAACCAGACGGACTGGGGGCTGCAACAAACCACCTGAAACAAAATGTACAGCATTAATACAGAACAGAGGGCACCTGCCTACACTTGCAAACACTGCTGCTTACAGCTGGTTCATTTGTGTACATTTTCTAACCTAACTCTACAGTCAAATTTAGCCACTATTAACACCCACCCAAAGAAACTCAAGAGACCTCAGCTTTACTTTACAGAGGCAAACTGGCACTCTAGTTATGTGAAACTGGTTTAAAAGCATCTTCGTGAAATAGAAGCTAACACAAGCACATACAATCCATCTAAATAAATAGCTAAGCCTTTTTTAATTGATTAACTTAAATTAATTTAAGACAGATATACTACCTACTCATTGAACTGAGTGAAAACTGAAATCCCCATTTTAAGGCTATTCATACATAAAAATACCTGGCATCCTGAAAAATTATTCCTAAATCAATAAATTATACTGCCACATCAATCACTCAGCACATACTTTGTCTCAATGCATTTAACCAACTGATTTAGGTTAGGAACAGATGTTACTGAACACCAATGAACAACTTGGACTAATTAGATCATGGTAAGCATTTATGCAAAACAATTCTGCTTTGGTTCTTCTACCCTTGCTTTTACTGTGGTTAAGACCAGTCCTAATATTATCACTTCTATCACCAATTCCTCAGCCACTCAAAATTCAAGAGACTTCACAACCTTTGTTTTAGATTTGCCATGTTTGGCAGTGTTTCTTTTCTCAGATGCCAACCTGGCTTACTGAAATAAATAAGCAAAGAAATAACAGCTTTAACAGTACAACTGCAAAGCCTGATTTTGCGGAACACTGCTGAAGATGCTGAAGGATTGCACTGCTATTAATACTTTCAACTCCCCAACTTGTCTGAAAGAACAAAAATTTCACTGATTTTGCTTTCGGATTACAAAATTTTAACATGAACAGGGGTCCATGTGGATTTCACTAACCAGGTGATTTCTGAGCTACTGCAGGCCATGTGCCTGCCCTGAGCTGCAGGAAGACATATTCAATCTGAAAACTCAGCAGAATCCCCTCCACATTATTTCAGCTATTACTTCAACCTTCTTATTAACAAGAAAATAACCATCACCCACTAGGCACCAGAGGGACCCCCAGGGAGGCGCGCACTGAAGGAGCACCTTTCTGCTGCGGCTGCTGCAGCAGCGGCTGCGGCTGCGTCTGGAGCAGGGGCGTGATGGAGGCTGCCGAGATCTGCGCCTGCAGCAGGGACTGCGGCTGCGGCTGCGCCTGGACGCCGAAGGTCTGCTGAGCAAGGGGCTGCAGGACGGCCGGCGGCGTCTTCAGCAGCGGCTGCGCCTGGCCCTGGTTCTGACACAGACACAGCGCGTGGGCAGCGAGCCCCGCCAGGGCAGCACCGCCGGCGCCACCGGGAGCCCCACGTACCTGGTTCGGCAGGGTCTGGATCCTCTGGGCGTTCCATTTGAACGGCATGTTAGGGTTGTAAGTGGCTTCTACCAAAACTCTGTCACCCACCTGAGGGGTCTTTCCTTTAACAGCACTGCAAACGTTACAGAAAACCTATGTCAAGAGTCTTTTTCAGATAGGTTTTTTGCATGTTACATTTAAAGATGGGAGAAAGTAGGCAAAGTTCATTAAAAAAAGCTCACAGGAAGAGCACCTATCCCCAAATCCAGCATTAGTACTACCTGCTTCAGTTTAGGGTATGCACAGGAACTTGCCAATTCCCTGCCTTTGGCCCTAAGGCAAAAGTCCCCCTAACAGTACCAAGTTAAGACATGCAGACAGCAAGTTTTATGCTTTTCATCACCCACAAATTCTGCAATTTCCTATAGAAGGAGCTAATAACCTCTGGGTCTCCTAGCTTTGGGCTTTGTATTAAAAGTTACAAAATTCAGGTGAAGTACCTCAGACTTAGCATGTATTAACCTCTCTGACTTTCACTGTTGAATGAGAACACCACACTACTGCAGGCCCTATCAGCAGAGTCACAGAAATAGCGTGCAGTCATCTCAGCCTTTGATCACTGACAGTACCACATGTGCAGGCGAGGGCTCGCAGCTCACCTGAGCTGGAAGAAGACATCTTCATCCACAAAGCCGAACGTGTCGTGCAGCTTGGTGACCACGCCAGTGAAGACGCGCTGCTTCTGCGGCTGTGTCTGCTGCTGGCTGGAGCGGGGAGCGGGGTAGGAGACGGTGATCTGCGCCGCTGGCTGCGGCGTGGACAGGCTCAGGCTGGTCGGGAGCGCCACTGCGGGCTGCAAGCAAAACAAAGCCACTTCAGTGCTAAATGCAGCTGCCACACTGACAGGGAACAGGGCCTGTAGCCACGGAGACAGCAGCTGGAAATGACTATAGCACCTACAACAGACATTTTCAGATGGTGGACGATTTTTGTATTTTTGTCGGCTTGTTGGGTTTTTTTGAAGATCATATGTTTCTTACTTTGAATGAAGACTGGCTTTGTTTATCCTTCTTTTTTACAAGAGTGAGCTTCCCCCAAAAATGCACCTTGTCCAGACAGAAAGCTTGAAGATGGGATTATCATCTATACGTAACCCATACAGTGGGCCTGGAGATAAATTCCCAACCTTGCTAGGAATAAACGCTTAAGAGGTCATTCTGCATTTATATCCCACCTGTACTGTTAGAAGTCAGTAAAGGCTGAGGCCAACACAAACCCTTCCCTAACTCAACAGTTACTTGGCTTCTTACAAAAGCAGAACACAGTAAGTTAAAGGAATCAAGACAAACATTTTTACCTTTTTAAAGCCTGTTTAAAAGTTCAAGTGAAAATGGAACTAGAGCAATTTGCAGTGCTTTAAATGGCTGCATGTTTTCAACCTGTCCAGCTCAGCAAGATTCTTTTATAACCTCTTTATATACATACTGTTAATAGAGGCAGTTAAATCCCTTCACAAAGAAGATAAAGATTTTCCCCATTTGTTATTTACTGCAAAACAACTGGACACTTGAAGTTCAAACAAAAAAAAAAATTAAAATATAATCAACACACATGTTCCCTTCAAGATTAAGGAAAAGTAGTTGCTATTAATTTTTGAAACCAAGGCTATGCATATTTTAACATCTGGATAAAATAAACCTGTACCATTAAAATGTCCATTCATATTAGTTCATTTTACAGATTAAAATACCAAGATGTCATAACTTTGCATTCTTGCATTATCTGTGTTTGGGGATGAAGACCAAACAATAAAACCAAACTAACCTGAGTTAAAAGGGTCTGCTGAGGTTGCTGCAACTTAAAATAAATAAAGTTATAAATTAATTTTATATGCTTAAGGAAATTGTACAATTCTACCTCCTCTTTACAAGTAAGAGTTTTGCTTAATCTGAGTCAGTTAATAGTCCTTTAGGGCTTGGTCACTTCAGCTGTTAGCACATGTGTAAAACTGTGCTTGTGAGGTTCATTTTAAGATTGTAAAACCCAGGTTTATTCAGAAAGGAGAAATGCTAAATTTTTTTTTTTTGAACTGAAAGTTAATAGCAATACAAAAAAAATTTGGCAGCTGGAACAGCTTAGGCATGTAATTCCCTTGTACTTTTATTCTTTAAAAAAAAAATCTTTGTTAAGTTTGAAGATCATAATGAAAATCCAAAAGGGAACGTTTTTGGACAGTGTCTTTCCAGCAGTTAAAATACACGGCCCTGTTTGGAGTAAAGTTCAGCAGAGAATCATTTACACATGGAGCAGTATGTATTTTTAAAATTCGTTTTTGCATGAAGGTAGGCAGGTTTCCATTCTGCATGCATTTTTCAAAGTTCATGAACTTCAAGCTCTCTTTTGCTACACAAAACATTACTTCAATTTCTTTAACAACTTCCCGTAAGAGGATGATTTTGGAGACAAATCCTACAAGACACACAACTGACATTTTTAAAGTTATTTGTGATGTACACAGTAAGAATCAGACAAACCTGTTGCTGTACACTATAGAGAGTCTGCTGAGGTTGTGAATATTGCTGAAACAGATAAAAGCAAAATATCTCATAAACAGGAGAATTACTACCACAGTAATATCAAATATAAGTTATCTGCTTAGCAAGTTCTAGATAAAAACATTTATTGTTTAACAATTTTAATTAAAAAGTAGCTAATAATATCAACAAATGTTATTTTCATAACAAACATGCCAAGCCTTTAGAGCGGGCCCCGATGTTCCCTCTCTAGCTTAGGTCAGCAATTTTGTTAAGCCCGACACTCAGACAGTATTTAAGGCACATTATGAAATCATGCAAAATTCCATAAAGGATATCTACAGTGATGGGAGATACTTGAGATTCTCAGTTTAGATGCAGAAAAACTCCTTCTCCCAAAGGGCTTTGCACAGCTAAAGCTCAGCCCCTCCACAGCCCGAAATGCCCCCTCGGCAGCCCAACTCCGCTCCTGCTGGCTCCGACCCCGCCCCCCATTGTAAGCCAGGTTCCCGCTGCAGTGTTCACCATTTGCCATTCTCCTTTCCTCCTGGATCCTTGAGCCTTACGAAGCTCGGGGAGCGCCGGCCGTGTGTGCTTTACCTGCTGCAGGGCCGCGGCCGCGGCTGCCGCCTGCTGCTGGAGCGCGGCGCTCTGCGTCAGCTGGTAGTTGGTGGGGGTCTGTGTGGTCAGCCCCGCGGCTGCCAGCGCCGTCTGCTGCGTGTAGATGGTCGGGGAGGCTCCCAGCAGCGACGGCTGCTGCACGCCCAGGGCAGCTGCGGAGGGAACGCGGCCGTGAGCGCCCGCAGCNCGCCGCGCGGGGCTCTGCGCCCCGGGCAGGCTCACCCAGGGGAGGAACAAAGTTCCACAAGTCAGGATAAACAATCACATCCCATGGCTTCTCTCCTGAATTCATCCACCGATAGTAAACCACGGCAGAGGAACAGAGACCATCACAGTCCTTTCTCTGGAACTGCTCATGGTTTTACAGCTCTGCAGTTGTCATCCCCACCTGCACCCACCCCCAACACACACTCCCCCGTGTACTTTCTGGAAGATGTTCCAGGTTCTGGGTGAGCCAAATAAAGACTGCTGCTCTGCTCTGCAAATTAATACATTTCATTCTATCGGAGGGCAAGAGAAAGCTTTACTGTAACAGCATCTATAAAACAAAGGCTTATGGAACACGTCCTCTGAAATCACACAAGCTTTTGCTTCACTCAGTGCTGTCTTTTTCCCCTGTTAAGTGGGGGCTGGTGGAAAGAACAGCCTTGTAACAACAGAGTTTAAGCAGTCCCCATGTATAAGGAGATTCAAGCGCTCTCCAGCTTATAATTGGAAGGGTTTGTACTGCCCAGACTCAAACTGCCTAGAAGGAAAGATTAGTTTACTTCGTTTATTTATCATGTCAGCTTTTAATTCACCACAGAACATAAGCAAATGAGGCACGACTATGCACAGGCTGTGCTTCTGAACAAGGTATGCTCAAGACTTACAGATGGATATTTTTTGTGACAAAGAGCCCTGCAAAATGCAAATCTCAGCAAAAAAATGCAAACATATCTGGAAATCTGCTCCCTCTATGGCAGGACTTTTTCAAGAAGTTATCGGCAGCTGCATGATCAAATATCACTTCATTAAACTATCAGTCTAGTCCACATGTTTAAATAAAACCAGAGAGAAACTTGGCAGGGAAACACTGCCAGCAAAAACAGGTCAGCCAGTCATCTTCAGAACTGAGCAACATTTAAGATTAAAAAGGTTCTTCTCTCTTCCAAGGCCATCAAAGACACACAGTGGAATGAGGAACAGATTTACAGTATTCCTGCAGAGTCTGTGCTCCACACTATTCCCATCCAGGCATGCAGTGAAACACTGCTTGTACTTGGTGACTGTTACCAAAATGCTGTACCCTGCTCAACAGGTCCTGAACAACGCAATCCCTCCTACCACACTGCCCTTACCAGCACAGCAGAGTCTCTGTGGATGGCACTGATCATCTTATAATTTTGGAATGAAACAGGAAAAAATTACATAAACTGCACTGAAAATAATTACTATCAGTATGATCTGTATCAAATATTTTCAAATAAGCATTCCAGGAAGTAAAGTATTTTAAAAGTGAAATTAGGCAGTGAAATTCTGCAGTGTACAGCATTTAATTAACTTCCCCCTGGAAAATTCCAAAATTTGCATTTCTTTAGAAGCCAGCAAACAAAATTTGAGGCTTCTCTCATGACAGGCCCTCCACTATCTTAATCCTCTTGCCTCCTGCTTGCTCATCAGCTTCACTTTGAATGTGCATTTTGGACCATCCAGAAGGACACCCTCAACTACATTCTCCCCAGTGTCTCACATAACACCTTAAAGAGACCTTTAAATATAATGCAAAAGCTTTGCTGCTGCATCCTGGGACAACTTTCATTTTTCTTGGCTGCAATACTTTGCTGGCTCAGTCAAGGCAACTAACCAATGCATTCATCTTTCTCCTCTTACTTCCACATGCCGAGCAGAAATTCCCATTAGTGCAGAAATTTGCTCCATGCTGTTACTTTTGAACATCTGTGACTATGCCAACTATTGTCATTCAGTCTGAAGTTCTATCCTAATGTTGTTCCAACACAGAGGGATGAAGTTGGGACCCATTACCAAAAGCAAATTTCATAAGTTTTCTTCTACTTTTTGTACCAACAGTACTCACAAAAATGCTTACTCCCAAAATCCATCTTGGGAGTACTCAGCTCTTCAATTTCACTACGGCAATTTCCATTTCAGCATAACCCAGAATTATCTCAAGCAATTCCCAGCCCACCCTAAGACTCTTATCCCATTCTGTCAAGTAAGGAAAAACAAAATTTTTTTTTTTGCCATCTCTACTGTCACTTTTTGAGCATTAACTGGCTATCTGTAGTCTACAACACTGCAGATCAACTTACTAAGGAAGGGCAAAGATCCTCTCCAAGGATAACATCTGTAGTAACAAGTTTTTCAAAGCTGTATCTTGTTCCCACTGATTTGCCCTGGAATATTCCAGGACTTTCATCTGACTAACTTTCATCTATTTGCTCTTCTTGTGTGCTCAAACAGGCTCCAATTAATTAGGCAACTGAGTTTGATTACTAGTTAAAAAGAAAAATAAAAGAGAACAAAAAGGAAAAATCACACAGAAAAACAAGGGACAGAGAATGAATCAGACTGAGTCTGGAACTGACATCTGACTGCCATATTATTATTACTGGCAACAAGCATCTGCAGTGGCAAACAATAGCTTCTTGGGATTTGTAATGATCTCAGCAAGTACAGTGATGGAGATGCCTTCCTCCAAATGCAGTGCAAACAACTCCCTCTGGCACCAAATCCTGCATGGCACCGCCAGCTGAACGGGCTCAGGCAAAGCTGGGGTCCTAGACTGAGCCCTGGTTAGGCAATAGACACTTCTCTGCAATGAACACAGAGACAGCATTTAGTAGTCCCTCTTCCTACTCCTAAAGACCTCTAGAAGGAGGGCAAACATCTTCAAAATACATGGCTACATATGTCTCCTTGGTGAGTGACATAGGTTTATTAAAACCAGAGTAAAGGAGTACCCTGTGCAGTGCTTGGACACTTCTGAGAGTTGTCACAAATTGTGAGTTTGGGTCCTTGGGCTTTCAAGTTTCCTTAAGCTTCACACACTTGCAACACAAACATCACACAGCCTACTCCAAAAATACTCCTTTTAACAGGCAGGCACTAGAAACCAGGCTCAGTGAATTTGTCAAGGGACATCTGTTTACAGCAAACCAGCAAACTGCACCAGCCACTATTCCTCAGCAGCTGAGATTCACCACATGCTCACTCTGTTCTTACACACTGCTTTAGTCACCTCACAGGGCCACCAGCAACAACGAGACCCTGAGCTCCAGCACCCCAGCTCTCACCAGCTGCACCACTCTTCACACCAGTGCAGTTAAGTCTTGATACAGCAAAGGCAACACCACCCATCAGGCAGAGCACAGCAGAGCCAGGACTCCCCAGCACTCCAGCTCTGTAAAGCCAGGCTTTTATCAAAACCCTGGAAACAGCACAGGGCGAGCACCGTGACACAAACCAAACAGGTGCTGAAAATGAAGGGCTACAGACGAAAAGGGAATTCTCCTTAGCAGGTGCTTCAGGAGTTTGCACATCATTATGCAAGTTAAAAGTCGTTTTCTGTAGTAGGCATGATTTAATTTATCCTTTGACAATACTTAACCAGCAGGGGCTTTATTCTGGTTTTAGTCTTGTGATGCATGAGATGAGGAGCAGACAAAAATTCACCGTGTTACGTGTAGGAGTTTCTCCTCACACACTGATCTTTGCTGGCACCTGGAATTGCCCATCTCTCTTGTAATACCACAGGCACAGGGAGTAATTAATAAGCCCTCCCAAAGGGACCACCAAACCCTTCACTGCACAGCACATCTGTCACAACTAGTGTGTCACACCCTAATAATCGAGAGTTTTAACTCATTTAGTTACTTCTTCACCAGGGGTGGTCAAGACAGCATCCACACCAGCAATTCCAAAAAAATCCACCAAAAAATCCCTAAACCAAAACAGTGAAAAACACAACCCCCCAATGCATCTATTACTTTTTTTGCTATTATCAAACTGGGTTTTTAACACCACTCACTGCTTCTGATAGCTTGAAAAAAAAACTATACATCATGCTTCTTGTGTTAAGAAAAAACAAGATCTCCTTCCCTCATACCCAAGCACCTCAAAGCTTTGGAGAAGGAACTTGATACTTGGACAAAAACAACTGGCACGTATAAATACATGTAACAGCTTTGGCCAGCCCTCTGAAAGTATGTTTTTAAGATGAGTTTATTAACACTGAGATTCACAAGGGTAAGCCAATATGCAGAATTTGTTGGGTACAACACAGGTGAGCAGCAGCTGAGGCTGGTCAGCACCCCCTCCTTAGGAAAACAACCTCTGGAAGGTCACAACTTCAGACTGAAAGGGCCAAGCTCAACCAGAAACTCTGTTCAGCTCCCAGCAGTGCCAAAGAGCACTGATTGCCTTCCAAAGATGCTTCCTGTGCTCTGTATTATAGATCAAAAGAGCCAAAAAAAAAAAAAAGCAGGGGAACAAGTATGTACTAAAACAGCAGCTGGGCAGAAGAATCCCAGGGACTGGATTTGACAGAGTACACAGGGAAGAAAGAGGATGCAGACATGGTGACTGTGTATTGCAGCAGGAATAGGAAAGGACACAACGTGAAGAGGACCCCAGGAACATGAAGGAATGTGAAGCTAGCACAGGAGGAAGATAAAAGTGCAACCAAATGTTACATCTTTAATGGTTCTCATATCTGAGTCAGGTGCTGCTGGGTCAGATGAACTATAAATCCCTGCAGATACTGCACTGACTGAGCAGGTGAAAATCTCCCACAGCAACTGATGCTGACCAGTCCTAGCCCAGTTACATTTGCACTTCATGTAATTTAAGGAGGCTCAGAAGTAGGCTGGCCCAGGCAGTCATGAGCACAAGAAAATGGGTAAGAGGCTGATGCATGCTCCATCCTCCTGGTCCTACCTCAGCAAGCTCTGACTTGCCAGCTCCTCCCCTTGGGAGGCTTTGTGCAGCTTTCCCTCTGAAACAGGACATGGAGCTGGTCCTCCACCTTCCACCACCGTTTCTGATGCATCAGCTGTCACATCAGCCAGCCCAGGTGCTCCCATTCTTTGACTGATCCAACATCTCCCCCAGTCTGATATGAGAACCAAAAGCAAAGCTTGTCTCTCCCACATTCCCAACCCTTCCCAGCTGTTAGGGATTTTCTCATGGAAGGAGATAGTGTCATTTGGATAAGGGACGTGTGAGCTATTCAGAGAAACAGCAAAAAACTGCCTGTGGGCAGCTGCTTAGAGACAGCAACAGTCTAGGTAGGGGATGGAGTAGAATGGGCATGGAGAAAAGGGAAAGGCACACTGGGACAAGGTGCTGTGAAGCACACGGTGGGTGGTCACTCCCTGAGGGGACACAGTGTGACTGGATGAGTGCCCATGGGAAAAACCCCAGATACAGGATTCAGTTCGGGAAAGAAAACTGAGGAGAAGAGAACCATTCCCACCCCAAACACAAACCTCCCAACCTTTGCTAGGCTGCCAGACAAAGCCCCTGACAGAGGAGGTGTGACACTGAACTTCAGATCAGAGCAGCTGCACAAACCACACATCCTGAACCCCCTAAGGGCCACGGCTGTGCTGGAGTCTCCTCACACCGCACAATTCAACTGCAACATTTCACTAACAAACTACATGTACTCAAGAAAAGCACAAGGCACTCCAGAACTTGAAATGGAAGCACCAAAATTCATCACTCATCAAGCCTCACGTTCTTGCCTCAAACCTTTTGTGCTGTATGGAGCCAGCTAGGTTTGTAAATAGTGGCTTGCAATTTATAACACTTAGCTAAATCAAAGGAAACGCTCTACCATTATTAGGGCGAAATCTCTGGTATAGGGACCTTTAAATTCTAATTTAGCATTAAAAATAAACATCCCCCTTCTCACCCAAGTAACAAATTTCACAGAACTTTCCACTATGTGGATTATGTATAATCTATTAATAAAATAAATGATTAAAATAATTTGTAAACATTGATTCAGACTGCCTAGGAAATGAAATCTGGGTAGTACTTAAAAGATCTGTAATGTCTTACTAGAGCTGATATTGTTTAATCTAGAAACATGTAATTTAATAACAGGTAATTAGATTTACACATCTTCGGATATGAAAAGCTTGATACGTTATTTATTGCCTAAAACAATCAATACAAATTCACCTGGGATTTTACTCACACCCTTAAAGAAAACCAAACAACAAACAAAACCATCAGACAGTATTATGCAATGACTTTTAATGTCTCTGTTGTGGGAAAAAACTCCCAACTTAAACCACTTAAATAGAGTTTAGATAAGTTAGTTAGCATCGTGCCACTCTGAAGTGCATACCCAAGTATGGAATCTCCAAATCTACGAGATGTCAGGGTTCAAACACTGAGTGTAAACTGACCTGGCTGAGACACCGCAGTGGCTGTAAACTGAGTAGCCCAAGGGGGATTTTTCTGTCCTCCAAACTGAGCCATGGCAGAAGGTAGAATCTCCTGGGTGTCTATCTTCTGTAACTGCAACCTAGTAAAATAAAACGCAGCTGCAATCTTCGAAACAAATACCGTCAGGCTATTTTAGTTCTGGGCCAAAAAAATAAAAAAAATTAAAAAAAAAAAAGAAGAAAAAGAAGAAAAAGAAGAAGGAAAAAAAAAACCTCAGCCAAACAAAAAAACACTCTCAAAAGCAGAAAAAGGAAAAAAAAGAAGTCTCGAAATATTAGTTTTACATCCCTAAAGCCTGATGGGGAGCATGCGTCGCGTATGGGAAACAGAGAAAGTTGTAAGACAAGTTATTTTATT
>VXBR01006634.1:151080-172427 GCA_013400215.1 Cisticola juncidis
CCTGAGGGGGCCCCCGCGGTGCCCCCGCCCCGCCAGCGGCTCCTCCGTGCTCACACACGGCCCGCGCCCCTCACGGTGCCGCACCGCTGTGGGAGAGGCAGCCTCAGCCCCCGCCGCGCCTCCGGTAGCCGGCTGTGCGCGCACAAACGTGCGGCGGTTCTGTGAGGGGAAGGGGTCATCTGAGGTGACGGCAGAGCAGACGCGCCAGAGACGCATCAAAGCTCTTACGACGCTTTGAAACGGAAATTGCAGCCGGGATCAGTGCAGTAACTATTTCAGGAGTTTGGGCAAGAGTAATTTCTCTTCTTTTTTAGTCTGAGTTGGAAAAGACTTTAAAGAATCGTCTAGTTCAGCTTTTTAAGTTAGTAGCTGATTCATGTAGGCATTGATCGAACCTATGACCTTGGCGTTGTTACAAAAAGCTTTGTTTTTTACACGAGTTTGTTTTTAAGTGAAATAGAAACATTAATTCCTACCTACATTCCTACCTACATTTGAGAGTAAATCAGCAAGACGCGCTTTGTAAATGAAAATGGGATTTTGAAGTGTTATATTGTCATTAAAAACAGAAGTTGGTGATGGAATAGAATCCTGAGAAGCAGCAGCATCAAACTCCTTTGCAGTGAGGTGGATAAAGTAGGAGGACATCTAGATAAAGAAGCACAAGATCATCATGTGCAAGTAAATTTCTGCCAGCATTTGGTGGTTAAGAATGTATAAATACAGATCTGCCTTTCCTGTTTAAAATATATTTCAAATTAGATGAGGGTTTAGAAGTTTCACACTCAGAAGCATAGTTCTTACTCTTTAAGTCTACACATTTAAACCTTATCTCTTCCTGGCATAACTCCATCCAGCTCAGTCAGTTGACTAAAGCAGAATCTGTAGCCTTTAATCTGGAGATAAGATTAAACTTTTAAAAGGTTGCAGAACTTTCTCCTGTCCTGTATGTGGGAAGGACAATGGCAATATTGTATTAAAGTAGAATATCAGTATTGTGAAGTAGCTCTGTTGTGCACTCTTCTGGCCCAGGGTCTTTTATATCAGGATAAAGGCTCTCAAAGAAAGCCCCAGGAGCCACAATCCTGACTCCTCAAGTGGAGCTTTTCATGTGCTTTCTCCTTTCCAGGCACACACTGCTGCCCTTACCTGGCAGGTTTTGCCACTGCCATTTTTAGTACTGATGATTCCTTTGGGCCTCTTTAGGTCTCTGAATCGTCTGCTCAAGACAAACCACGCTGTTGTGATGAGAAACAGCTGTAATGGAAGTGGGAAATGGAAGTGAAAAAATATCTGCACTTCTAGTCTTGTTTGTTAAAATAATTCTAGGCCCCCAAACTGTCTTTTAAATGCAGTGTCTTTTAAACTGCATTTTAACTGTCTTTTAAATTTAATCTAAAATTGTTGAGAGGACAGAAGTCTGAAACACATGTGATTTCTACAAATTACCTTAAAATAATGAGGCAGGTTAAGAAAAAGATATGAATTAGAAGGCAAAACCCATGAGGCAAATTGTTGCTTCCAGCTTTCTGGGTGACTACAGGAGTTAAGTATCTGCTGGGGATACTGTGGGTAGAAATGGTAATTTTTAGAGTTTATAATCACAGAGCATCAGGAATGTTTTTGCACAATCAGTACATCTAACCAAGATGACTGGAAAAGCACAAGGAACAGAACCCAGTCCCAGCTACAGTTCAAATGGTGAAGGCTTTGGATCTCTGCCCCTTGCTCAGGGAATCCACAGGAACTGAGAGCTTCACCACCAATTCCTCCCTCTGCATTACTGACCCTGTGCAGAGAATTCAGTTCCATACCCAGTGTGTGGTGACTCAGCACTGGTCAGACACTGTCCTCCCACAAACACTGAGCACCAAACAGTTGTCCCTGTGCAGCAGCAACAGAACCACTGTGGTATTTTCCTGCATCAGGTAGGATGAAACTCGTTCCAGGTACCTTAGATGTCTGCTATGACAGAAAAATATAGAAAGAAATGTGGGAAAGGCTTGGTTTTGGTTAGGAAAAACCCCGCGCCCCAAACATTTAATTGTATTTGTATTATGCATTTCAGGGACAGAATTGGAAGAGATCTCTTAATGAACACACTTTTGATATCTGTACCATTGATAAGATGCAGAAATCAGTGTTTCATATCTAACGAAGCAAAAAGTGAATAAAGCTGCTATATCCATCCAGCTACAGGGAAATGGTTATTTCACCCAGTTTTGATGATAAAAATAATTTTATTTTTTCCATATTTTTGTTGGAAATGCATTTCCATGCATCCTGTTCAATTTCTGAATCAATCTGCAGATCCAAACCTGTCGCTACCAGAACCTTTTTGCAGCTCTTGATGGGGTTGTTTATTTATTCTCTTCAGAAGGCCAGAAGAGATCATTCAGAGAGAACCAAACACATTTTCACCTTTCTAGATCTGCAGCAATGGCAACAACAGACCAGTTAAGGGTTTTTTAATGCTTAAATTATGATAAAGTGCAGCATGTGAGCATCTAAGCAAATTACCATGGATGTTTTAGTGCTCAAAAATTTCTCTTGTAGTCTTTTAACTGTAGCCCCAAGTACTTCACACTTTGCCAAGCATGTGACACAGTCAGTGCTGAAATTTAATAATAAATATAATAAACTGAACTTTGTTACATACTGCTGTACAAAGTATTTGACAAAAGTGTTTCTGTACTGGCCAGACCACTCAAGAATACAGGAAGGACATAACAGAATTAAACCAACCTGCTCGGGTTTAGCTGATTGCAAGTAACCACTGTTTGTTTGTTTCTGTTTGTTTGTTTGTTTGTAAGAGTCCCAGGGTAAGGACAGAAAAGTGGTCTGCTATATTGCAGTAAAAATTAAATGCATTGAGAACAGACTTCTGACAACGTTTTAAATGAGTAAAAAAGTCATAGCATAAATAAAGTAATTCTGAATTATTTTCCAGGTAATAAGACACCATAAGCACAGGGAAAATTTTCATTTTGAAAAAAGAGAGGATGTTTTCTCAATTGGAGCAATTGAGAGAGTCCCCATCACTGACACAGCTGGGCAGGGTGCTAGCAAATTCCCCCGAGGCTTTCCTTGCCACAAAAAGTGGGGCTGGGTGATGGTTTGAGGTCCCTACCGACCTGGGGTGCTCTGATTGTGAACATCAAATTAAAAAAAAAAAAAAAAAGAGATGTAATTCACCTTGCCCAGGCACCAAAGAATGGTGGTCTTTCATAAAGTCCCAAGTTTGAGGGATTCCTTTTCTCTTACCCAGTGTGAGTTCCATTCAAGTCCCCAGTCCCTTCAGGAAGGCCCTGTTCTTGTTTTTGTAGGTGCGCTGGGTTTGACTGCACACACAGAAAAGATTTCTCAGCTCTCTCCTCACAACCTTGGGGTACCCGAGCCAGAGCAAAGGTGCATCTATAGGCAGGCAATAGGGAAAAGCAATGGGAAGAAAAATCCTGAGCACCCTTAAAATCCCAGTTCTGTTGCTTGGGAAGAGGAGCTGGAGAGCTGAGAACCCCACTGCCTGCAGGACTCAGCCTCTTCCACAGCGCAGCACAGGCTTCTCTGCTCTGCAGGACACACAGACAGCTCCTGCACAGGACAGACAGACAGTTCCTGTGCAGGACACACAGACAGCTCCTGCACAGGACAGACAGACAGTTCCTGTGCAGGACAGACAGACAGCTCCTGTGCAGGACACACAGACAGCTCCTGCACAGGACAGAGAGACAGTTCCTGTGCAGGACAAACAGACAGCTCCTGTGCAGGACACACAAGACAGCTCCTGCACAGGACAGAGAGACAGTTCCTGTGCAGGACAGACAGACAGCTCCTGTGCAGGACACACAGACAGCTCCTGTGCAGGACAGACAGACAGCTCCTGTGCAGGACACACAGACAGCTCCTGTGCAGGACACACAGACAGCTCCTGTGCAGGACAGACTAAGGGTTTCACTTGCAGGCTGCCGTGCACAGGAAGAGCAGGAGCACCCTGAGAGCTTCTGTGTGCACAAGAGCTGAGTCTGTCCTGCTGCAGTGGGAGTCTGCAGAGGAGCACGGCCGAAACTCCCATTTCTGCTCTGCTGGCTCAGCTGCAACAGGAACTGCACACTAAGGGAACACTTGCCTGTATTCTTTGGTGTTTGACGGCCTCACTGGTGAGCTCCCCACACACAACCCTTGGGGTTTCTGTTTTTTCAGTTTCTGTGGGTACGTTCCCAGGCAGAGCTGCCTGAGGAGGATTGTCATGCAGTGACACCCCTGAGCCACTTACAGAGAAGAAGATCCTTTGTGACAGCACAAGGAATCAGCAAATCCCACCCTTACAATCTGTGGGGGCCGTAATCCAGCGAGTCCTTAAAGGCTTCTGCTGCCGTGCAGGTCAGTCAGGGCCGAGCACAGGAGGGTTTGATTCATGGAGCGCTGGCCTGCTGAAGGGATCCCTTGGTCATCCTCAGGCAAAAACAGTCTCTGTGTAAAAGTGATCACAAGAGACTGAGCTGCTGCCTTTTGACACCGCAGGAAACAAAGGGTTTCCTGTTCTGAGCTGAAAAAGACTATGTTGTGCCTCTAGCAGCAATTTAGGACCCCTTTAGAATCAAACAGCATGAAAGGATTACCCAGTTATGTGACAAATTGAGAGGTACACATGCAACAGCAGGATTGCAAGTAATTTTTGGCCTGGTGTAAAAAGTTGTGGACATTTTTAAGGATTTGAGCACTAAGAAAGCAAGGAATTTATATTAGTGGTATATATCACAAAAGAGTATCTATAAGTAAACAGACTGGACATGGAACTGCATTCCCATCTTGGGAATTGTGCTCTAGCCAATGGTTACTGAAATAACTGGGTTTAAATCTCCACATTTCAAATTCTTTTTCAGTTTCTCTAAGATTAAAAACACAGATGAGGATTGCTGGTATTTTATTTTAAGCTGCATCCTGAACCAAAACACTAATTGAAGCATTACCTTGCTTATGTTTAAATAACATTTGAGTATGTTGCTTGTTCTGATATACAGAGTGCACAGAAACCCAATATTTTGATCAATATCCTTCTGAATGTAAACTAATACTCTGTGTTGAACATGACCTATCAACAGCAGTAACCAAAATTAGCATTGTGCAACAGCAAATCCTGGCATTCTATGATATGTGTAGGAGTACTACAGAAAACTTTTAACTGTAGCACCAGCAAAAAAACTTATTTTGCAACTTCATTAATTGTTAACACCATTTTAGTAGACATTGCAATCTAAGGCTTAAGAATTTAAAAGCAACCAACTGTACTACATCAATATTCTATTACCTTGTATAATGCATTTCAGAAATCCAGGATATAAAAAGGCACGAAAGCCTTCTCCTGGTGGTCAGCTCACTTTTGGGATTCCAGGGCAGGTGAATCTGGTTTGGATTTGTTCCCGTGTGTCAGTACCTCTGTGTGTACCAGACTCCATCCCAGCGGGAATGCCAGGGGCAGGCAGTGGGCAGGGGCTGGCAGTACCCACAGGGACCTGGGGAATGTTCCTCACTGCCAGCTCTTCCTCAGGAGCGGTGTCCTTGGGGCTGGTGCAGGGCCTGAAGAGCCTTTCAGAGTCCACGGCTTTCCCAGGACTCTGATATTGCGCCCTGGCACAGGGGGCTGTGCTGGACAGAGACTGAACGGGGCAGTTCAGAGGGCCTGGGGCAGCCTGGCAGGGGGTGATTATCCCAAAGAGCAGCTCCCACGGGAGGGTCAGGACTCCCTGGTCACATCCCTCCCCCAGGAATCATGTGCTGTGCTGTATCATGTGCTTGTACCCAATGCTGCTTCTCTCCAGGGCATCAGTGAAGCCAGAGCATACCAGCGCTTTTCTGCTCTCCAGGAGATTCCAGTTAGCTGGAAGATCATTTTTGATTATTATTTTGTGCTGCACATACTGGAGAAGGAAATGAAGCAAGTATGAGCAGAGTTGTATTCCTCCTTCAGATGTAAACAACAGGGATTCTGTTCAGTATTGTTGTGCACTACACAATGTCAGTAAAGCAGGCTAGTGCTGATGCCTGTTTTAATAAAAAACCCAGACCTACGTTCTGATTTGCAGCAAATCAAAACTGAAACATTTCCAGTGCTGGTAATTAAACACCACTAAACGATTCCCAACAGCTTGCTCTGCAGACAGGTAGCAAAAGGACACTGTACAGATGTGTTCCCAAACTGCTTTGTCCTTTCCAGTCAGAACTGAAGCTCAGATTTTCTGGCTGCTTCTCCTGCTGCTCTGGAGCTGGCACAGGTCAGTCCAGCCTGAAGCAGAGGCAGGCTGAGAGCAGGGCTGGGTTTATGCCTGTCCCTTCCCAGTGCAGAAAGCTGCTGAAGCCCCTGTGGGTCCTATAGATAATTAACAAATTCACTTCTACACATTGTAGTGGTTATTGTTGCTAAGAGCAGGAAAGAAAAATTAGACGACTAAGTGCAAAATAGAAGTATAAAATTTATTTAAAACCACCCACAAAGTTCTGTGTAATCAGGAATGATACAATTTGTAATAGTCTTTTTAAAAACTCATGACAAGATTTAAAATATATTTTCAATTACAGTATTCATTTAGCCTTATTCAGTTAGGACAATAAAAAAAAAAGAAAATTTACGTTCTAAACAGATGAGACACACAAGAAAAATAGAACAGAACAGACAATCTCCACAACGACAATTTTTACATGTATGTTTCAATACTAGTATCAACATTTCAATGCATCTTGCTACATAAACATGAAATCATGTACAACAACTGCTTGCACCAAAAAACATAGCTTAATTAGATCTTTCAAGTAACATGCAGTCACAACTCACAAGTCTTCAAGTACTGCTGGTAAGGGTTCCCTTGTCTGCAAAGAAGATTTTAAGGTTCAGTTTCTCAGCTAGCATAACTCTGCCCAGCTCCACGGCCTCAGGGAGCTTTGCTCAGTTGTACTAGGAAAGAATCAGGCCCCAAATGTTTTTTTGAGAAGTAATTTTTACACTTTCTCCTGTAAATACTGTGACATAATGAAGTGCTTTTTCTTTCTGATTTTTTTCTCCCTGTACATAATTTTTTGCTTAAAAAGGTCAGGTTTGTGTTCCAGATTTCAATACAGTACGCTGGTAACTGGGAATAAAACCTCAAATTCAAAGTTGAAAAATAAATATCAAATGCATCCCAAGGAAAGAAAGAAAGAGTGAAAAGAAGAAAGAGAGAAGAAAAAAAAACCATGCCTTTTTTATTCTTTTGCTTTGGCATACTGTTAATTTTACCTTCCCAAAGCAGGAAGGAATTCATTAGCCATAGCATTTCCGTACAGCACATCCTTACATATTTCTGTTCCTCCTTAATGACAGTAAATTCTGATCAGTATTTGTGACTTGGTGTGATATTGTCACTTCATGAAGAGCTGTCTCTTCCAAGCTGAGCAAATAATCATGGAATAATTCACTGGCAAAGACTGAAATGGATGAATGTTTGCATGGGTTAGACCTGGCTCTTTTAGCAGTACTGGGATATCCCATTTGTTCTTCTTGATTACAATTATTTTTTCATTTAGAGGACAAGAGCTTCTTGCAGTTCAGCTGCTGCCATTGGGGTTGCATGGCTTAGTCAGGCATTCACAAAGTTGGTACAAAACCTGTTCTCATTAGCTCTGCAGGATCACTGCACTGGAACAATTTAAGAAGGAAAGCACATTTCCTTTTCCTCAATTATTTTTGAACCAGAGGTTTGCATTGCATAACTGCAATGTAGCAGGGCTGTTGGTAACATAAAACTTCCATGACAGCAAGGGGAGCTCTGCAGGACTCAGGCATGCAGAGCAATGCCAGGGTTTTCCCTGGCAAGTAGCACCACAGTCAGGGAAGGCAGGAGGTGTTGGCTTTAACTTTGTGTCCCCAAAATCATTGTCACACTCAGTGTGACAACAGCACACAACACTGCACACTGTTGGGTGTGAAGTCAGGACAGAAGGGAGTTCAGTAGATTGTCACAACCCCAGTTTATATCATCAAGTAAAAGGGACCCAAGTGATGATAAAGGGTAGCAAGTATTTTAATAAAAAGTACCATAAAATAGCATTTTTGATAATTTTGTGAGATCTCTGAGCTGGCCATTACCTACAGGTACAAATCTTTTATCACACTGTCTCTTTGTAGACAGTGCTGGGCAAAGGATAGCCAATATAAGCAAAGATTTAAAACCTGGTAAAACCCAAGCAGGTCTCTTTTCAACCTGTATTTCTAAATTAAGAACAATCTGGATGTTACTGGCCAGTATGTGCACAGTATGGATCCCATTAAATTGATTTCAGATGATTGTACAGATCAGTCATTTGGGAACTGTTTTTACTTATACTGCTGCCCTTTATACTCTGATCAGTGTGATGAGATTCTCCAAAGGATGGAAGCTCAAGTGACATCCAGTTCAGGCCCCTTAATCCTTCCCATGCAATGCAAAGGACAGCAGTATAAATGAGAATCAGGGCCTCCATTCTGACTTTAAGACAACTCCCAAACCCTAGACCCCTTTTCCATTACAATATAATAAAAATACAGATACACATGTAAAATACTGATCAGGTCACAAAACTTTCCACAACAGCATGAGAAGGTTCTGTGGCAACAATGCACTACTGAACATCAAAACTGCAACAGCACTTCCTTGGAACAGTCCATGTGCTGTGACTGGAACTCTGGAGTGCCAGAGCTGCAGTTTTGGAGGCGCCTTTGTGGGGAACGTCTGTGAGTGTGCAAAGCGTTGAGAAAAGCACCAGAGATCAGTCACACAAAGCAGTCACCTCCACGTTATTTAGCACCCCAGTCTTGCACTCACTGCAAGAATGCTGTTGGAAGATTCTGGCATTTGAACAGAAGTGTGTGTGGAAAATGCCACCTATAATGGCACAGCAGTAGAAGGAAAATACACTGCCTGGAAGAATTAAGGATACAGCATCAAGAAGCACCTTGTATCTTTTAAAACTGAAGCTCAGCAGTTCGTGGTTAAACACCATGAGCAACTGTTGGGAGGGTGCACTGGGGAACTGGACTGGAAAAAGAATCCTGAAGTCTTTATTCTCAGAAAGACAAAGAAACAGTGATGCTGACACCTCAATACCCTTTAATAAACGGCAGTAACCACATTGATTATTTTCTTCTCAAGCTCCTTCAACTCCATTTTTTTCCACAGAGGAAGAACATCTTTTTTCCAAGCAGTCCTATGTTAGTTCAGGCATTTAACTTACATGCTACTTGGATATCTCACAAGATTGATCTAAGATTTAAAGATGTAAAGGAATACTCCTGCTCTTGCAATCCTGCAGGGGCTGCTGCAGCTGTCTGATGTCAGGAATTGAGCAGAGCTGTTAAAAGTGACTCAAAAGACAGAAGACACGGATGCTACCAACATGAAAAAATCCTGTACTCTGAGAAGGAATGACTTCTCCTTCTCAGGGGATGATGGTCTTCTAGTCTTGCAAAGTCTCTTCTGTTTGGCTACTCGCAGGTACAAGAACAGATTGTAAGAACTACACACACACACAAAATCTGGAAATTAGCTGGAAAACTGATTATCTGATTAAAAAAAGAAAACAGTGATTGTGACAGATTATGAATTGTCCCTCTCTACTAGACTTTAAAAAAATCCCAACTGTAACATTCTAGGCTCTGTCCATTATGAGAAAACATGAAGTAAAAGCCCTAAAGTAAAAGTCTCACATATAGAATGTGAGATCAAGGAATCAGACTGGTTTGGGTTGGAAGGGACCTTAAAGCTCCCCTCCTTCCAACCCCCTGTCCCCCCTTCCACTACACCAGGTTACTTCAAGCCCCATCTGAGCTGGCCTGGGACACTTCCAGAGATGGGCACATCCACAGGCTCTCTGGCAGCCCATTCCAGGTGACTGAGAGAAATGGGCTTTAGGGGCAGAGTCCCAGGAGAACAGGGTGACATCCTGAGCTGAAGGTGGCTGATTCCCATGCACAGCATGCGGGGGGACTCAGGCAGGCTGGAGCCGTGCTGCTAACACCAAGTGCTGAAGGAAATCTGCAGAGGGAGAAACTTCTGGAGTGGCTGCAAGCACTGCAAGCATCCAGCAGCAGGTGACAAAGTGAGCCAGCACTGACCACAGCCAGCCACAGCTATGACCCAGAAAGAGCAGGGAGTGAGAAAGGTGGGAGTATCCAGTGCCACCTGTACAGAGTGATAACCACTAACCAACACCAGCCTTTCAAAGTGTTTCTCAGGGAGACAACACAGCATCACGTAGAACTGAGTCTTCATCATTTAGTCAAGTAGGTATTAAAAAGTTTTGCCTATTCTCTAAAAGAACCAAAAAAGTTTTAACAAGGAAGTAATAAACACAGCATATATTCAACCATTCCTTAGAGGGAAGTGATGCATATATATCCTGGTGCCTGATCAGGTTCTACTATTAGAAATCCTTGGTCTTTCAGGAAACCTTGAATGTAAAACTCTTTGCTTCATGGAATTATAATTTTGTAGCAACATCCTAAAGCAGCACGTAGACAACTTGTGAAGACTGACTAAACATCAGGTGATCCCAGAAGAGACTGAAACCACTTCTCGAACTGTTAAGAGTAAGTACCACATCCTTTAGACTTTTGACACTGGTCACTCTGTTTTAGATTCAAGGATAATGTAAAATGAAATGACTAAATGAAATAAGCTACTGAATTTGAAGTCAGATAGACCAAAAGAAGTGTTATTATAAAGAAGTACCATGGTACCTACATGTACATAGAAGGTCGACTCAAAACCCAATTGTGCCTTCACAACTTTGCCAGTGATTTGCTGATGCTGTGCAGAGAATCGTTCAGGTTGGAAAAGACCTTGAAGGCCACCAAGTCCACCCAGCCCCGTGAGCTTTCCGTGCTCTCTGTCCTGGTGGTGGCCACGGGCAGCAGTGGCTGCCGGTGACAGCAGCGCTTGCTCCGTGTTTGCCCACCAAGAACGGGGCCAGGTCTCTCCCTGCTCTGGTACTGCCTTTAAACCACCTGTCTTTAAACCAGCATATGCAGGCAGAGAGCAAGGGACAGATTTCTGCCTTGAAGGAAGTGTGCAAAGAGGTGGATTTGTACATAACACCCACAATGAACCCTCTCCCTGGTTAGAGCAGTGCTGTGACACAGACACTGCAGTGCAGTACTGTGGTGTCACAATAATCCATGGAAAGAGCTTCCTGCCACACTTCCTCCTGCAAGTCAGATCAAAACCTGGTAACACAGGAATTCCCAAATGTGACTGGACCATTCCTCATCTCTGATTGCTATTGAAGGGCAGATTGGCACAGCTCACAGCTTGGCAGACAGCCTTCACAGCAAGAAATAAAACACAACTTCATGGAGCAGATGTCACAGAGACCCTAATCTGAATTTCAGTGGCCACAATGAGCCTGAGTTTGTCACACACTGCCTGAATGTAACTGGTGTTAACTTACATAAAGCATAGAAGTGGCCATGCAATTGAGTTTTTATATATCTGAGAACACAGCTATTTCCTTCTGATAGCCTAGAAATTACAGGATTTCTCTGGAAAAGAAACAACCATATATATAAATGGATTACAAAGCTGATGACTGCTTGATAAACAGAGTTAATTTCAACATCAGAGAAGCTGCGTGGGAAGTGAAAGAGCAAGATCAACCTCTGAGCTGGCACAGATGTTGGTCAACTGTTGTCCATTATCCATCCAATTAAATATGCAAATGGCAGGAAAACTTGATGAATGAGCACTTTGCAGTCAGCAGGGCTGCAGCAGTGTGAACAGGACCCAAATTTAATCCACCATATTTAGTTAATACTGCAATGAAATTAAAAAGTTCTTTAAAAAACCCCATGCAGTTGTATGCTAGAAAGTATTAGACAAGCTGTCATTTACCCATGCTTAACATAAAATGTTGCTCAAGACACTACAGTTATTTCCTGTGCTACATCTAGAGGAGCACTGCCATAGGTAACACAAGGACTTTCACCAGCAGTTAAGATTCTTAGAAAGTCCCTAAAAAAATCTGAACACAACTGTTACAGCTTGGAAGCTGCAAGTATTTGTAAATACTTACAAAGCTTCTTGGATTTGTGACTAAAGTATTTATAGAAATATTTCTTTCTATTTCCTGCAATACACTAGCATGTGAAAAATGAGTAAATTCACTGTTTAACTGGACACAACTGCAGTGACTCCCACAGGGAGTCAAACAGAACTGGTCCTGCATCCAGCCCTGCTCCTCCCTCCACTGCAGAGATGGAGTTGAGGTACTGGACCCAGTGGACAAAGGGATGAGACACATTTCTTCTGGGAAGTCAGAGGTGTCCCATGCTGGATCATGACAGTTTTTCCTGGCATACTGTAAAAAATTATCCAGGGACAAGCACTGCCAGCCCACATCCAAATCCATGTGCTGGTTTTTCAGCCAGAACTTTGTGTCAGCTGATGGAAACCAAATAAAACATGCAGGTCTGACCTAGCCAACTACCTTAACTTTCAATCCCGCTCCTGGTCTGGCTATACAAGAAGGACTTGGGTTAAAACCTAAGAGCAAATTACAGGTGGTTGTATGGACTGCAAAGGAAAGAACAGACCACCAGAGTTGAAGATTTTAAGAGATAAACACTGTTATAGAATGATAACCTTGCTGAAAACAATGCAATTTGTGTACAAGACTGATAAATATCCTGAAGTGTTACAAGAAATAGCACAGAGTTGAAAAGCGAATAAATAGTTGCATTTCTACACTGCAGTACAGCAATGGAGAGGATCAGCTTCTCAAATCACAACCCATGTCCAGCAGGCAGGGGAAGTGGCCAACCTGCCTGGCAGGACACACTGAAAAAGCAGTTTAGTGAGAGACAGCCAAGGAAGGAGCACCGTGGGTGATCTGTTATTGTATATGTGATATATTTCTCTCATGTAAGCAATATTAATGAAGTAGTAACTGTGAGTTTAGCACCTATCAGTTGATAGTATTAATTATGTTAAAATACACATTTCTTTGTTAGAATTGCCATTTCAAAAAAAGGTAGACCTGGGCTGCCTGTTTGAAGGGATCCTTTCACATCCACCTTTCAGTGCCTCACTTCTTAGAGGGAAGCTGCTGGTTTTCCAATGGAACATTCTTATCTGAAGTTTCCAGTAAGTTACATGTGGGCATTTGTAGAAGAAAATTCAAGTCAAAACGATCCACTTTAATGGTATGAACATTTCAAAAGGTAAGGAGATGGCTCTGTAGCTTTCCAATTTTGTGTAGAAAATTTATCACATGAGAGTGCTGAATTACAGCACTACAGAAACTGAAGCTGTCAGGGCTGTCAGTGAAACCAATAAACGAATCTCTGCATGGTGGGACAAATACAGGACTGGAACAGCTACGGAATGTACAGCGCTATATGGACAACTGCAGTTCCTACTCATCTTCAGCTCACCAAAATATACAAGTTTTAAAATGGAAATCTAAGGCACACAAAATACCATAATGATTTGATGTATACTGTATATTACATAGTCAATAAGCATAAAACTGCTGGTACAAAACAATGGCATAATATTGGTTGTGTTTTATCATTATTTACAATCCCTTCATATCCTCTAGTTGAACTAATGTTAAGCTTTGAACTAAAATTTGCAGCATACCCGGTTTTTACAGGTTTTACTTAAAATAGGTAAGATACAAAGAAGTGGTTCAATTCCTCCATCCTGTGCCATTAATAGCTTTGTTAAATTGTTTAAGGGATGTGTAGGACTGAACCCAGGATGATTACATAGTGACTGCTACTTCAGGCCTGGCTCCTGCAAACACTGCACATGGCTACAGGAGAGGAGTCCCAAGGATCCAGAGCAGCACCAAAGGATTTGTAGCACCAAGGTCCTGACTGGCACTGTGTGTTCCAAACACCACCGATGTCGTTTTCGTACCGAAATGTAAATGGTTCTTGTACTTCAGCTTCTCCAGGAAAAAGCACCTTGTCTTTAAATAAAGCAGATCCAGATAGCTCACATGCCTCTACACAGCACCACTACAGTATAATATTATCAAGTATATTATTAGCATGTTTTCACTTTTACAAGTGACTCCGTTCCACCTCCAGGTTGCCCACGGGGCGGCCCCAAGGCAGGAGGGGAAGCTTTGTCTGCGGGCCTGGCCCTGCAGCGCTCGGGCCCCGCGGGTCCCGGCGTCAGCTCCGGGCCAGCCCCACCATGGGAGGAGCTGCGGGATGAGGTCAGTCCTTAGCTAATGCTGTCGTTTGGTAATTTGTTTAAATAAATAAGTTTAAACAAGAAATACACAGGAGAGGAGAATCAGAAAGAAGAGTGGGATGCTACAGTGTTTAAAAGCAATGGAGTGTCTCTTTTTCCTCTGGTTTAGTAAATACTTGTTTTGTGGTATGTCACTTTCTCAACAGAAGTGAAGAACATAAATTTCAAGGAGGGATACAACCCTTTCCATGTGAAATGCACAAATTGATTAAAAAAATTTACAAAACATTTTTGTAGAAAAACTGAACTCAGAAAGTTGGTGAATATTACAGATAGGTTATGCTTAACAAAAACTTTGCTGCTAAATATTAGAAATTTGATCATTTTCCAACACTTCCGTTGTTTTTTTCCCAAATTATTCTTTTTATCAGAATAGAGTAAGGCAACTCTAGGGGGTATTTTTTATCCCAAAACAATCCTACCCCTGAGGCATTAGGAACATTTGGTCGCCATGTTAACTTCGAACGCTGCAAACAAATGAAACTGATGCACCTATTGCTCAAAGAAACCATAACAAATGCTGCCTTTAAAAAACCAGATAATGGTCACAACTCCCAATAGCAACACACGTATCGACCAGACATTTCATGTTTGTACACTCTCGTGAAAAAGAATAAAAAGGCTCTATAATTCATAACTGTTTAAATGCAACATAAAATCTTCAATGAAAAAGGGCAAGTTAAAAACAACCACATGTGCTATCAGCATACATCCTGCAGCTGTAACATCATGGAACTCTGCACAGCAAGAACAAAATCATTTCTTCTGTAGAGTATGCAGAAACCTTAGACAATATGATCCTTATACTATACTATTTCAAGTTAATTTTAAAAATAGAAAGTGCTTTTAAAATATATATTTACAGCTTAGAAACAACTTCCAGCCATCATTATCAATAACTTCATTCTACTGACGAATCTAAAGAACAAAATTAATTTGTTTTCTAAAAGATTTGTCTGTAATTTGGACTATATAGCAATGGTTGGAAGTTGTTAAAGCAATGGCACCATGAAGTAATAATTCAGCTTATTTATTTTTAACTGTTTGATGTGGTTAAGCACCAAGAGCTGTGTAGAGCTATAACTGTATAACTTGATTTAACACCATAAAATGTGAACCTGTTAAAATACCTATAAATGATTTTTGTAGTAAACAGACGATTTAAAGCACCAAAATATAAATTCCTAAAGGTAATAAACTGAATGATTCAATCAAGGTTAATAACCTAAACAAAATCTTTTTTTAGAATGTATTAAAACTATACAATTTTTTTTTTTGCTTAAAATGTGCTTGAGCACCACCAAATGTTAAAGTCACAGTTTAAGAAGAAATCCCCCCCTTTTTTTGTTTTTACCTCAGCCTTAAAATGGTTGAGATGAGCAAATAGTAAACGACACGAGACTTGTTCTTGAACAGCACCTTAAAGAGACTCGGTGCGGCCGCACCGGGAGGGGCACCCGCGCCGCCGCTACGCCCAATGGTTGTAGGGCCCTGCCACGCGTGTCAGGGCGTACGAGGACACCGTGATCACGTTGTCCTTGGTCACCGTTAACGCTCTGCGCGACGGGATTTGGTTGAACTCGTTGTCTTCATAAAAAATATCTCTGCTTTCACTTGGCTGCTTTGCTTTTCTGTTGCCAGAGTTCAGTTCAGGATTCTCCGTTCCCAATCGTTCCGCTTCTTTCTCTTTTTCTCTTGCCCTCTCGGCCATCTTGGCTTCCCACATGGCTAAACCATGTTTTGGCTCATTTAAATTTTTGTGTTGGTAAAAAACTAAAGAAATTCTCGTGGGATGATTGCGGTTGGGTTTTTTAATCGGTGTGGTAGCGTGGAGTTCACGTCTTGCACATTCAATTAAGATAGAACCATGAGAAGGTGCCACAGCAACCCCACCAATGTCATCATCCAAAAAATTGTGCTCGCTGTCTGACCACAATTCCTCAGCCTTTTCTTCAGGATCAGCTGGCTGTCCCAGTGCACTGTTTTGCTTTTCGTCAGCACAGTCAAAGTCACAGATCTGTCCTGGATGGGAGCCGCCCTTTTCCCCTGGGCATCCATGGGAACAGTCAGCGTCGGTTCCAGTGGCATCCTTTGCTGAGGAGCTCAGCGGTGCTGCTGAGTCGCAAGAGCTGATCCTCTCTGAGGAAGGAGAACTGTCCAGCTGAAGCTGACAGCTCTGTTTGTCTGGCTGATGTTCAGGTAGGGTGGGCAGGGGCTCTCTGTGGGCCGGGGGGCCGGGAGCAGTGACCTCGGGAAGGATGGGTGGCACTCCGTTCACCTTCTCGCTCAGCAGAATTCCAGTATAATCTTTGACTGACACATCAAAGCTCTTGCAGTTAACATAAGGTGTCACGTGAGGTTGCTTGGTACTGCATTCAAAATACCCGTAGGGAACTGAAAAATCCTGTTCAATATTAGTCACTGCAGTTAGGCCAGACTTATGTGCGAGAGATGGATAAGGATGTAAACCATCCACCTTAAAGGGGGAGGAAGCCGTGTACTGTTTCAATAAAGAGCAATTTTTAGTAGTATTTGAAGTATGTTTCATGGCATAAAGGTGGCTGGAAGTCTCCACTTTTATTCCAGGTTTTAAAGCATCTGTTTTGTTCCCTAGAAGAAATGCACACCAAAATGTAAGTACTTCTCAATCAATAAAATACCTCTCTTATATTTTCATACTTGCTTTCTAACATGAAAAATGCACATTGACTACAGATTTTTCAAAATTATTATTTTTAGCTTTCTAGGAATATCTCTGTGACTGTACTTGTGAAAAAAAATATAATAACCTTGCTCAATTAATGCCTTAACCTCTTCTAGTCAGGCTGCTGGTACATAAAATAGAAAGGCATTTCACAGAGGGATGAAGAAAATAAACAGATAAAATGAAATAACCACTGTATCTCAATTCACACAGCCCAGTCCTACAGAAATGCTTCTCAGCAGCTGACTGCTGGCCTTCAGTTTTTACATTATTGATGAAATTCAGCCTGTGAATCAGTCAAAACTCTGACCTGCCTTAACTCCATAGTCTGATCAAAGGAAAAAGCATGTTTATGGATCTTGCCCATCACAGCGAAAACAGTTACTGAATTACAATGATTCATGCATTCCAACACTGACTCAGAAATTGCCTTAAAAAATATTTGGCAACATGCTCCAGGTAAACTCATCCTTACAAAACGGATTTTGAGTCATGTGATCTGGCTGTCCTGCATCTTTCCATCTAATTGCCTCATTATTTCAGATCTCTGTGCAGACATCCTTGTTCAGTTTCTGTCAGTTCCTTAACCAATTTCTAGCCATGCTGCTGGGTTTGATTGGGGAACAGGCTTCTCACATGACTGATCCTCATCATGGGTAGCCTCAGCCCAGAGCCCATGGGAGTCATGGGAAAGAATCCCATTACTTTGATGGGCTTTGCATCATGCTCCGCAATGGCTTTACCATTTACTTGATGTGTTTTGCTGGCAGACTGGCACCCCACAGAGAGCTCTTGCTTACTCTCATAGACTGTCAGTGTTTCCTTTTTATTCCATAAATGCACAGAATGGCTAATTGTTTTACACAGTGTACAAGCATTATTCTTTCTTCTACTCTGTCTCCTAGTAATTATAAATTAGTGATGAATTAAAAGCATTCCTCCAACAGGAATGCAAAAAAGTCAAAGTGAGATAATGACAGACACAACAGTATGCAAAAACCGAAAGCTGTACGAGGACATGAGAAGGCCACATCAACTCTTTCAAAACCTGCTCTGGGAAATAAAGTGTTTAACAGCCCCCACCCCAGAGCAAGGCCTTTGCCCTAAAGACCTTAAACACAGCATTTGAGAACTGTGTTCTCCATCACCTCAGGAGAGACACGTGTTCTATGAAAATAAGTTTTAACAACCCTCGGCACTCAATTACGGAAATGTAGCAAATGGAATTCTTTTTGTTTTTTAGATGTTATTCCCCCAGAATGCAAACATTCTTCGAAACACATTTACCTGTTATTCCTCCCCTTAAATCTGCTGCATAGATCTGGATGTCTCTCATGAAATAAAATTCAAAATTACAGCAGATGGGCTGATTTTCCTCTCTTCTTCCTAACCGGCTGCGCTTTAGTTTTATTTATTTTTCACCTGCTAATCAGAGAACTTAAGTCCAAGTCTTCTTCCGCCTCTTCCTCCTTCTCTGCCTCTCATTAGTGCCCCGTCCCGCCCAGCAGTCCAGCCCAAGAAGTGCCAGCAGGTGCCACAGTGCAGACCAGCAGTGGCCCCGCACGCCCGGGCCCAGGCACAGCTCTGGCACAGGAACGGGCACGGCCGCCCTGGACCTGCTGCTGACAGCCTGCACTGCCTGCTCCTCGCCAGCATCCTGCAGAGGACAATGGGCACTGGCACTGGATAAAACCTGGGGCATTTCACAAAGCTCTTGTGGTGCAGCAGTGTTTGTGCCATTGACAGGGAAGTGCCACTGCTCACATTCTGAGAAAACCGTTATCTGCCATAGGAAGTGGAGAACACTGTTCTTGTACTTCAGTGTGACAGAAATTCAAGTTGCTTATTTAGGTAAACATTCCAACAATATTCTTTCAAGATGGTCAAATGGCCATTATTTATTGGAATAGGGGAACTTGTAAGTACTTCATAGCTGTTCACAGATCACCAACAAACAATTTTTGGGTGATCACCTGGGGTTTTTTCTGCCCCATGGGACAACACTGGCTATAGTATTCATTAACCTCTAAAATGCAGAATATACAAGGGTCTATTTTAAAGGAGCTTGTCCCTCCCATCAGACATGTAAGAGAATACAGAATCAGAACAGACTGGCAGAATCTCCTAAATCTCACTCACCTAAACAATGCAAAGTGTTGCCAAGATTTTCTGGGGCTTCAGTTTTCAGTTTTACTGGTGTTGAATATTTTTTATCTATTAATGGCTGCTTTTCAGTCGGGGTCCTCCTTGTGTCTGGTTTCTTTTTCTTGGTAGCTCTGAGAGGCTCCGCCAGCATTCTCACTTCTCTGGGGAACGCTGTGAGCACCTGTATGGCTCCGGCTTTTATCTTGGCTTCCAGGCCCTCCTCAGTGCCAAACTCGTCTGTCTGTGAGATCTTGTACAGAGGCAGCACGTGGAGCTGTTCGTCGCTCGGGATCACCCCCACTCTCCGGTTGTCCTCCTTGGTCAGGGTGCAGACCTGGCGGGGCAGAAGCGGTCACAGATAAACCGCGCACACAAACGCGACCACACAAAGCTCAGGCAGCATACCCAAAGCAACTGCCTGCCCCTGTTCCATGGCCTCAGTGCCACGGGGCCTCCAAAGGCAAACAGCTCACAAATAACTGTTCGATCTGTGGTGACACAGAGAACTTGGCATTGGTACTGTAAGACCAAGGCACATGTCTTGGATGGGAAAGTGAAATTTTGTCTCAGTTTACAGTATCCATAAATATATGCCAGCCTTGGTAAATAATAGCTGTATTCAGCTAGCTGTAAATATATGGTAAAGTTCCTAAGCATTCCCATTATTTTTTAAATACATAAATATGTCTTTGATGTTCAGATTAATTTTTAAGTATTATAAAGTATGAAAAATTATTTTTGCATTAAACAAGAAATGTCTATGATCTAGAATTTATTCTATGATTTGGAATTGATTTTGGTTTTTGTTTTGGCTGGTAAATGAAAAAAAAAACCCAAAGCAGCACAAACAGTCACTCATACTGCTCTATATGTTGTGCAAATCTCAGCTCTAACTCCCCTCCTCTCTCAACACTTTCTTAAATTAACACCCCATTGTAATTAACTCACAGGACCCAGGAAATGTTCTCTCAGCCCACTGCCCTACTCCCTGTTGTTCTGTGCTGTGAGATCCTGGAGCCCAGAGGAGGAGTGCTGGTTATATCCAGTTTGATGAGCGCACATCAGAAATGTGAAGGAATATTCCGGCTTACTGCAATAGCTTTCTTTATTGCCATTATAAATGCTGAACATTTCCAGCACTCCTGGAGTTCCAGCTGTTACTAACACTATCCCTCCCCCTTAAATGCAGTGCTGACACTGGCACAGTGATCCCTGGCATCATTCCCAGGGGAGGGCAACAGCTCCCCGTGCCTGAGCACGTATACAGACATTCACTCTTCTGCAGTTCTGTCATTCCCAAGGGACTGCTCCATGGCTGGAAAGCCATCCATCCACATCATGGCTTAGGGCAGCTGCTGTTTCACAGCAGTTACTACCCACACACACAAGGGAATAGGAGCACCACCCAAGGATGAGGTGATGCTCCCTAAATGGAAGTGTGTCATTCCATCATTCTATTCTGTAGGCTGAATCTGACACCTATCATAAACAGTCAATCCAATTTCCCAGAATTTTGTCACCATGCCTAACATTGCAGGGGAGAAGAACATTATTATTTGGGGGGTGAAAGAAAACCAAACATTTTTTATTTTATAGCACAGCTTTTGCATAAAGGCATCGCACAAGTATTTCTAGAAAAATAAAATTACAGGACCACGAACTAAAAAATCCTGAACCAAAAAAGTGGTGGCTTGGGCTTTATCAATAGCTCTGTGCAAAGCCTGGCAGTTGCAGAGCAGCAAAAGGAGGAAATCTGAGGGGCAGAAACAAGGAAGAGCTGTTCAGGAGGCAGCTGGAAGGGATGGAGAGGAGGCTTTAGGGCAGTTAGCAGAGGCTCCATGCGTACTCACCTCCTCTGGGCAGCTCTGCTAGGAGGCAGGGTTAGAGAAAACAACAAGTATTTCTGTGAGCAGTGACTGGCACTGTGCCTCTGTGGGTGCTCCATCCCACACTCCTGCACACCCAGGCCCGCAGTTCCCTGCTCCCAGCCCTGCTGGGCACCAGCTGGGCCTGTCTCAGCCTCGGGGCCACCTCCTCCCTGCACCGGCTCCCCTCACTCACAGGGCACTTCACAGTTCACAAGAGCTTCTAAAGTCTCCAGATGTTGGAGTCCAGGACATCCCTCTGGCCACCCTGGAGGGTTTGGAGACCGGACAGGGGGTCTGGGATCTGCACAAGGGGGTCAGAGCCTCACACAGAGCCCAGGAGGACACTGCCTCTGATCCCTG
>VXBR01006634.1:172529-182959 GCA_013400215.1 Cisticola juncidis
CTGGCTCTGGCGTGAGACCTTTTGGGCAAGGGAAGCTCGAAAGCCTGATTGCCTCGGGGAACAGCAAC
The DNA here is from genome assembly GCA_013400215.1 of Cisticola juncidis. Lineage (NCBI taxonomy): Eukaryota > Metazoa > Chordata > Aves > Passeriformes > Cisticolidae > Cisticola > Cisticola juncidis. Next base: position 172,598 of record VXBR01006634.1, read on the forward strand.
CCCGAGGAGAATCTCAGGGAACAGCAGCCCTGAGATCCAGAGACAGCTCAGGCTTTGTCACATTCAGTGACACCTGGCTGCAACTGGCCAGCAGATGCAAATTGCTCAGGAAGGGTGAGAGAGGGTTGGCATATAGAGAGCACGATTATATCTGAGTGATGTTCTCAGAAAGCCCAGTGCACTCTTTCTTTCTAAATGATAAACAAAAGCAGTAATAAAGTCAGCCTGGCTCCCATTGGTTTTCATCAGAAACTGGGCAGTGGTCTTCTAGAATATCAGGTCCTGCCTGTGTCTGACCCATTCACTAGTATGAAAGAAGTCTTGAAGATTAAATCCACAATATTTATTATTTTGAAAATTGACACCCTCATCTAATTTAAAATTATAAATTTCCATGCAAAAGCCAACACCCCGTGGAATAAGAAAGATGAAGAACTGTTTTGAGGAACTAAACAAGGTGAGGGCTGTAGTATATTGTCAGCACTATGGTGAAAGTACTGCAAACTGCAGCACACCCTGAGTTTGAACACAGATTAATGTATATCCAAAATTGTACCCAGATCTGAAGACCTGTACATCTACAGCCTAAATACCACAACACCAATTTTAATACATGTACACTTTCATGGTCAGTGCTCCCTTGATATATTTTAACATAAAAGTGAGGGTGCTATGGCAAACAGATAACTGAAAATAATGAAATGGGAAAACTTGCCCTAAATTAAGGCTGTACAGATAATCTAAAAACTTAGAGCTAAAGGTGGTAATTCACCAAAAGAGAAATATCTGCTTTAAAAAATCCTCCAATATTCAAATCTGTGCAAAATATCCCATTAAGGAATTTAGAAGCTATTGCTCAGAAGTGAAAAGCAGTATTTTCCATTGGTACTGACACTGCTGCAAACTGAGCAAAATTAAGCACAAACATGAGAAACCCATCAAGTCTGCTAAAGGCCATTTACAGCATGAAGCTGCATATCCTGCTACTCTGCTTTTTCCAGAACAGGCAGCTAAATCATCCAGGATGCTCAAAGGCCAAAGAAATGTTGGCCAAATGGTTTGTTTAGGTTTCCAATGTGTTTGGTGATCAAACCCATTACCTATTCTGGGTTTAGTGATGTCATGGTAAAAGTTGCATGTTTATGAAATTTATTATTATTCCCTTCTTTTAAACTTAAAATGCACCAGGAACTCATTGCAATTCTCTCCAGACATCTATCTGTAGCCACACAGCTTCCACTGTGTTATTCTGGGTCTCTTGGATCTACCTCTGTCCTCTTGAACCTCACACATAGAAATGATGGAGCCTTTTCCAGTGCTTTGTAATAACAAATGTTTTACATTCAAGTTTCAGCAGGGCAGTCAAACAGCCTTTCTAAACCTGAGAGATGGAGTCAGGGTTCCTACAGAGCCCTCCCTGAGCAGCTGGAGACAGAGTGGGTGCCACTGGGGCCTCAGGTGCTGCTGCAGCCTTGCCCACCATCACACATCAAACATCTTTGCTTCTCCTTTGCAGCCAGGACAAACCACGCTGTTCTGCTGGCCTGATCCACCCTGAACAAGGGTGTGTAGGTCAAAACCAGAGAAGGGAACCCTGAACATATTTTCTTTATTTTCTTTTTGCCCACTCGATGCCCGCAGGCTGTGCCGCCAGACAGGTGACACAGGCATGGCACAGGAACCGCTCTCTGGGAGCTCACAGGTTAGCAGAGCAAACCTCTCACGTTTCTCCATCTGCACAGGATAAAAACCTAACAGAAGCCCTTCCTCTGCAGGCCCAGGGCTTCATCTTCTCTCACCTGTGATAAGGTGAAGCACCAATCCAAGCACTTGGTGCTGCTGCAGCTCCAAAGCAGCAGGGGTGCAGAACGTGGTGTGCCCATGCACAGACATCCTGCCAGCACTGCAAGGGCCTGCAGCCCCGTGCCAGCCGTGATGGGCTGTGCCTGCAGAAACACAGCCAGGCACTGCAGAGCCAGAGGGGCTGGGGCTTTTATCAGAACCAGGAGGAGTTTGTGGATAGCCTGGTGATTGTCACTACTTACTTCTACTGCCAGTAATAAATTACATACTGTAGCTGCCCTCAAAGCACAGATTTATCTTCCTCTCCTTCTTCCCAGTGCCTGCTGCAGTCTGTGTGGCACCAGGGACTACACAAAGCTGCAGCTGCTCTCTCTCCCTCCGCAGCCCCAGCAACAAGGGCCCCGTGCCCCTCGGATGAGGAGCACCCACATACAAGCTGCAGAATCAGCAAAAGCCTTTTTGCCCCAGCCACTTTTAAACCCCCAAAAGAACACTGCCAGTGCTTTAAATGGATTCCCACAGGTATGAAGGAAGGGACCCTTCACAGCTAATCCAGTAAAGAAACAAAAATACTTACATTTCACAGACTCCATCAATAACTATAAAGCCTTTATCTGTGTTGCTCATTTAGCTTCATATCCATAAGGAACATGCACCCTAACTCTGCAGCTGTAATATACATCAATGGCCCTTAGGAGAATGTTAAGAGATGACAAAAGAGTCTAAGTAAAAATGAATGGTATATTTATCACCTTAAAGGTTTAAGACCTTAAAACTCTACATTTTTAAAACTCAAAAACCTCAGTTTGTAGCAGAACTCATTTTTGCTTCCTTCAGACAAACACATTAGTTTACATCTCTGTAGAATTGTCATTCTAGTACAGAGCAAGAAGTGAGTGTTTGCTTTTAGCTTTCTACCAGAAGCAGTGTAAATTCTGCTAGCCAGGAACAATGTTCAGGAACTCGGATCTCCAGTGATATTGCCATTATCATGTAATGGCAATCCCCAGTTTGTGTAAGTTAAGATGTACTATTGTCTCTTGCATCTCCAAAGGGCATTTCCAAGACATTCCCACTGCTAACACAAACTTTATAGGATGATTTATTTTCAGTCAAATACAAATAGTGCAGCTGATCAAACACACATACTGAGAAAAATGCAAGAATGTTTTAAAACGCATTCTTTTAAGTGTACACTAAACTTATTCCTTATTACTAACCTCATTTAAGTCCTTTGCTGAACTTACGTCTGTGTCTGGTTTAAATAATTTGAATAGACTCTGGTTTTCCTTTACTTTGGGTACCCTGTGCAGAATTCTTGTCCTATTTGCAGTAAAAGTGATTTACCAATGATGAGGGGAGAAAATGAAAAGGTGTCACACTAACAGCCAGCAGCATTTGCAATTATCAACTTACAAGGTATTTACTTTAACCTTTTTAGCCTAGAAGAACTTTAGATTTTATAAATAAAGATTTTGTGTTTGCATAAGGAGAAAGGGAAGAAATCTTAATAACACTAACAAGGGCCAAGATGACAAGAACACTGTGTACAGACTTCAAAATGTAAGGCAGTTAAAAAGAAACAAGTGAGAAATAGTAAAGTCATGGATGCTGGAGGTTTTTAGTGCAATGCAAATTGTTCTCATTCTGTTCATTACCATGTTATCAGAAAGCAATCTCTGTGAGAGCTGTCACTTTAGAACTGAACTTGCACTCAGTACATTTTACAGACAAAATACATCACCAGTTATGTAAATAACCCCTCCATCATTATGATCAGTGATTTGTAAGAAATCATCCTGTATTTTAAGCTAAGTAGGCAGCCACACAGCACCTTCTGGAACTAGACAGAAATGCAGGAGGTGCTGTTATCACATGTACTAATTTCTTTTTGTGTCCTTACCACTACATTTCCTATGGTATTACTAGACCTGGGCATAAGCCAAAATTAACAACCCTAATTTTGATTGTCATGAAAATCTGGACTGAAGCAAGCCCAGCATGTCCTGCCACTCTGTTTGCAAAAACCCACATTTTTTGCTTTAGGCTTCCAATTCATATGACTGTAATTGTGCACAGACAGGGAACAGCACACACTGTGTGTCCTGTGACCACAGCAACAGCTCCTCACTGGAGAGCTGCACAGAGACCTCAGGTAACTCCCAACTCCAATTCCCCTGCAAAAAGTCACAAGTGGGTGAACTTGAGTGTTGATACTTACAGCTGTTTTCCATTTACAAATAGCCCCTTGCTGCAAGTATACTAAAATAGAAATCCTATCTAAATGAGAGAACACAGGTATGCAGTATTTATTTGTGAGTGAGCTACCCATGAAAACCAGATTGCAAGGCAGAGTTTTCAGCAGTTATAATCATTTGGTCATGCTCTGGAAAACTGACAAAGAACTGGCAGAACTTGGTAGAAAGTGACAGTGACAGGTTCTGGTCCATACAATGACCTTCCACAAGCTGTAATGTTCCATGCTTCTGAGATTTGTACTTGCAAACACACCACACACAATCCATGAAGTATCAACACCAGCACGGACAATGTGAAGCTGAAATGACATCAGGTGCTTACAGATAAATGCAGTTGTGGAACTATTTCCCAATAAATTCCTCAAAAAGGGTTTAATTGTCCTTCCAGGTGCTTCTGGCCATAACTTGGGAATTTTTTGGGATCCAGTATGGCAAAATGAGTAGCAGACTCAGCTGCCATTTTTTAATTTAAGAGGTAGTGGAGTGTTTAAACTATTCTTTTCAGAACATCTAAACTAAATATCATCAAAAAGCATATTGTGCCGTTTGTCTGACAAAGAAGTCTCATTTTCAAGTCTAGAATCTTTAAGGGCATCAAATTCTTATGCTTCAGAAGTAATTATGCAATGCATACTTCCAACACTAAGCAAAAAGAATAGTCTACTGAGGACTGGCATTCCTGGTGGATTCCCAGAGCTGCTTCCATACCTTAAAGGAACAGACATTTGCTCACCTTACAAGCACAATATTAACATTAAACAACTGTACCAGTCACTTCAATGGTGTCACATACTCAATATATAACTATATCACATAGCTCAATGTTATCTATAGGTGTAAATGCAACACTTTATTGAATCACAGCAACACAACAATTCAATTTGCATTAAAAATATATATTCTAGAGATAAGCAGAGATTTTAGATAGATTTTTTCCAGAGATACATCCTTTGACAGAAAAGCTACTCTTCTTACCTGCACTGCTGCACAAGAAGTCACCTCACTTTTCAGAGCACTGTGATGCTCCAGTTGCTCAAAGAACTCTGCCAGTTTTATCTTTTTGGCTTTGAGCTTGTCTTTCCTCAACACTACAGTCTTAATTTCTAGAAGATCAGTTAACTGAGTAATTCCCAACCAATTTTCTCAGTGGCAATCCATCAAGGTATTTCATACAACAGCCACACCAATCTGTGGGTTTTCCTTTCATACTGAGATTTTAAGACTGTAACAGTCACGTGGCTCCACCAAGATCCACACTGTCTATGTTCCTGGCCTGTAACTACATTAACATGAAGCCTGGTAAGTGCCCAGTGCAAGAAAGAGTGAATTTAAGGAGCCAGGGGGAGGTAAGTTAGTAATGAATTAGTTTGCTTTAGCTCTAGCTCCACAGAGGTCTGAACAGCTCCTTGGTTAGACAATTATTTGTCTTTAACATCAGCCCTCACCCAGGAATGACTTATCTGGCCCCTGGCCAGGCCTCTCCAAAGGACCAGGTGCTTTTACAGAATGGAGGTATTTTGTAGGAAGGATCACTCCCATTTTTTTTTTGATGTGTTCTGCAATAAGATGAAGTCCTGTTCTCTGTTGCCAGTAACAAATCCATGCAAATACCACAGGCATAGATAAATGGCAACGTGCAGTTAATGCTGAAGCAGGTTCCTAACCCTGCTGCAGATGACCCCAGCAGCAGTGAGGGGGAGGTGCAGTGTACGTACCACAGTGCTCCCGTTGTGCATGTTGTGCGTGTCCTTGTGGGCGTGGGCGCAGAAGTCGATGCAGGCCGTGACCCCGGAGAAGGGCCGGCCGTCCTTGCAGCCCAGCCGGCAGTCAGGGCCCATGTGCTCGTTCTCCACCTGAAAGGAAAACCAGCTGCAGACACTCTGCACCCAGAGCCTACCACCCCAGAGCCACCAGCAGCTGTGACAGGATCAGGGCAGCCACGCAGACTCAGTGACTTGTATTCTCCACCTGAAAGGGAAACCAGCTGCAGACACTCGGCACCGACAGCCTGGGCTGTGACCCCACCAGCCACCATCAGCTGTGACAGCATCAGGGCAGCCAGGCAGACTCAGTGACTCCTATTCTCCCATGAAACACGTAACATTTGTGCCTGCATGCCAACGAGATGATCACCTCAGCCACAATCACAATGTCTTGGATAGTAAAAACATTTTATTCACAGTATTATCTCTAAGCATTTCTCACATATAAAAATATGGTGCTACTTAAGTACTGGGTTGAAGTAAAGAGGTGCAGGGCATGGAAGCCAAATGCACCGGGATTCACGGCCCCCACAAGGGCTGCAGCTCCACCCAGGAACACCCAGGCTCTGGGGCCGTTTCTTGGACTGAAACTGTGCCACTGCTCAGAGCTGGATGTCACACACCCACCTGGTTCTGGAAAGCCTCTGGAGCAAGCTTCTTATAAACTGGAGCCACATCAGTAGCTAGCGTTTGCAAATTATTTTCAAGAAGTTCCTCCTGCAGGGAAAGGCAACATTCAGTGCTGCAGTCTGCTTTAAAAGAATCTCAGCCAGTTTAGAGAGGCTCAGCAGGTCAGCTTGTACCTCCTATTTCATTAAACTGACTTCTGTTCTGCTGCCCTTTGTCACTAACCATGAATACCTACTTTTGCATGACTAAACCACCGAAGCTGTTAGACAGGAATCAGACAAATAACAGTAGAAGATACCTGCTAGGTCACAGGAACCCAGCACACAGGAATTACTCATTTCTGCATCATTTTCCATACACAGTCAAGGAGTGAGGTACATGAAAACACAGAAGTAACATCCAGAGGAGAAAACTCATACCCCAAGCTGGGTGGGAATGGAAGCCCAGGTCTCCTGTTAGTGTTTTGCTTATGGGGCCTCAGCCTACGCTCACACTCCATGGGAGAAACTCCTAACAGCAGGTAACTTCAACTCTTGGGACTCTCAGGTACTTTTCTCATATTGCAGCGGAACTTCCAACAGGAATGTTTGTTAACTGTTCTGTTCTTTGGAGAGGCAAAAATCAGGACTTAATGGAAATAACTACTAGATTGAGAAATAATATTCCCTTCTGAAGGCTATGCCATGTAAACACAGCATTAGCTAGGCAGGCTTCTATGGCAGTGTCATATTTAAGCTTATTTGTAGAAACAATCCCTAAATTCTTATCCCAAGTTTTTGCTTTTCCAGGAAAATCACCAACCAGCTGGGAAAGCAGAGGGCAGTGACAGACTCCCCAATTTCTTTTCCTCCAAGGACCAAGCTTTTACAGACAACTGCCACTTCAGGTTCTCACAGTGTAGAGTGTCAAAAAATGAGCCAAAATATCGTGGCTTACTTCATTTTGTTTAAAAAACCCACCACACACTGCAAACACCAACATACATAAACACTAGGAGACTTCATTTTTTTAATGGGATGTTGTATTACAAGACGACATTGTATTTTTAACTCGTACTAAACCCAGTTTTATCAGTAAATGGCTACCACAAGGTTGTCTGAACCACACTGAAGGTAATGTATCCTTAATTACCCATCCTACCAGGAGGATATCTATCCTAGGAACCATTCTTTCTTCAGTATATTAATTACACCCTTAACCTCATCTCACTCAGCATCAGAAACCTACAGAGAGACTGCAGGCACAGAGTGCTCCATGCATAGCACTGTACAGGTGGAGAGCCTAAACACACAGGGAGTGAGTGGCAAAGGACAGAGAAGGAACAGGATCCCTGACATGAAAGAATGCCCAATAAATACATTTGCCTATAAACTGAAAGTTTATCAAACCAATCCCCTCTGGAGACAAGCAGAGCTGGGTTTGGCCTGCAGTGCCTCAGGCAGGAGTTGAGTGAGGAGGGCAGCTCTGTAGGGAGAAGAAGCCTCACCTCGGGCCCTGAGGAGGTTTGTGAATATGCACAGTGCAAGGAACTCCAGCTGGCAGGAGACTGAGGGCTTGCACTCATGTGCATGAGCAGTACTTCACAAACTCTTTTAGGACAAAAAGGAGCGGGGAGGAGTATCCACCTGCAGTGAATCAAGTGACATCTATCGAGAAAGAAGTTTTTCACACTGTATACACAGAAAGATACTGGCAGCATAACCCCAAAACAGAACCTGGCACAGAGTGCCCAACAGTGCCTCAAAACACGTCAGCTGTGCTGGGGAAGATGTGGTGCATTCACCTGGGAGAGTTCCACAGGGAAGTGGGGCCACAGACACCTACAGTCAGAACAAAAGGCACTTTGGAGTCATCCTGAGAAGTCTCTTTTCACCAGGCGGTGGTTACCAGCTTACAGCACCTTTATTCCTTCTTCAGGAAAATATTTTCAATGTAAAGTAACTAATGTGGTTGGATTTCTTTTTTTAGAGGTTTGTTACTTCACAAAATCCATCACTGTTTTCTGTGCTGCCTCACCTTTATGGCATCACTAACACTCATAAGCAGCAATTACGGTATCATTTCACTGCATTACATTTTAGTGTATTCATTACTTCAATACTATTTCAAAAACCCGCAGTCCACAGGTAAAAAACAGTTTATTGTTGGTGACAGAGGGGAGCCCAGGCTGTCAGCTGGTCCCACAGCAGTGGGAAAGCAGTGCAACCCCAAGGTACAAAATCTCTGTGCCAAGGCAAAAGGCCTGAAACCCCGAGCTACAGGCTTGGCCCTTAGAAAAAGGCCTTTATTTACAAAGAACTAAAATTTCACAGAGGTTACACAGTGAGCTAACTATGCATGCAGAAAAGCATTAAGAATAATTTTACAGTATATAAGTACATAGTAATTCCACTGAGTGAAATCTCAGTGTCATTTATTATTTATTCTAAATACTACAGTTACAAAAACTTGGTTGGGTGTGAGTTTGTGGTAAGTTAGATATACATGTCAGGGAGAGAAGGAGTGGAGAATGCCTGGTTCTGAAAATCATCAGAAAAGGCATTATGAGAAAAAAAGAGAAATAAATCTTACTTGCTTAGGGTCATCAGTGAGAAGCCTAAATTTCCTGGGGTTTTTGCTCCTGGCAAACTTACAGCCATTGAAATACATACTCCATGAACAGCCAAATGAGAATGATGCTCCACAAGTTTCTGGGTCGAGTCCTTGACATGCACAAGTACGACTACAAAAGGAAATAAAGACACATCAGGTCAGCTGGCAACACAGCTCTCGGGTCTGGGTATTTTTTAGGTCAGTACTATTTTGCTATTTCTCTTATAATACAGAGCATAACAAAGGAATTTGTGAAAGTTATGGCTTAACCAGGTATTTTCTATTAAGAAAACACTCATGTGTAAAGGGCTGACTATTCTCCGTGAAGACAGTCTCAATTTCCCTAAGACCCAATTTTGGGACAGAAATATAAACACTCAGTTATAGCTATATAAATATACCCATGCATTCATTGACTTCTCCAGTTGGATAACATCTTCAACCAAGAAAACAGCCCTGCTATTTAAGGTTACCCCAAATCAAATAGCTCTTGTGCTATATGCAGCAAAACCGTTAACTCTAAATTGATTTGACTTTCTGAGTAGACCCTTTAAGAACACAAGCATTAGATTCAGGTGCCCACACAGCTCTCAGAGCCTGTTAAATGCGGGCTGCACAGAAATCAGCACACAGGCTGCACTGCAGTTGCAACATATTCTCCAATCAATTGAACTAAATTCCTCTCAGAGGCACAGAGAGGAAGATCCTAGTTTTGAATGTTCAGCCTCACATCTAGTTTACAAAGTCACACACGGCTCTGTCAGCACTGCTGCGTGTGCACAGGGCACGCTGGTGGTGTTTGGGCAGCGTGCACAGAGCCAGGAGCAGCTCACCAACAGCCCCTGCCTTGGGCATGGCACATGCAGCTCCCACTGGGAGCCTTTTCTCTAGGAAAAGCCAGGGACGAGGTGTGACACTGAAATGGCAGCCGGAGGTTTGCCACTGTCGATGCCTGAGCCGGACTCCCGAGCTCCCCAGGGCACGGCGGGGCTCCCCGGAGCACAGGGAGCTCCCCGGGGCACGGCGGGGCTCCCCGGAGCTCGGGAGGCTCCCCAGGGCACGGCGGGGCTCCCCGGAGCTCGGGAGGCTCCCCGGAGCACAGGGGGGCTCCCCGGAGCACAGGGGGGCTCCCCGGAGCACAGGGAGCTCCCCGGAGCACAGGGAGCTCCCCGGAGCACAGGGGGCTCCCCGGAGCACGGCGGCTCCCGGAGCACGGGGGCGCTCCCCGGAGCACAGAGGGGCTCCCGGAGCACAGAGGGGCTCCCCGGAGCACGGGGCGCTCCCCGGAGCACGGGGAGCTCCCCGGAGCACAGGGG